>BQNB010054588.1:0-10000 GCA_026074375.1 Tanacetum coccineum
TTTATATTTATAGAGATATCGATGCGACGGCGTCGCTTAGAAATCCTGACGCCGTCACCACGTAGATAATTCTAGACCCTCTTTAAGTCAGCCACGTCCTGACGCCGTTGCAAGATTCCTGACGTCGTCACTATATAGATCATGACGGCCACACTTTATGCTTGCGACACCGTCTCCACACACTGTATGCATAAATCTTCAAGAGATTTGGTGTAGGTCCGTAATCTTGTCCGTTTCTTCTCCAAATGAGCCCAAGTCACGTGTATTTCCTCCAAAAGCCATCCAAGTGCTAAAAACCTGAAAACAAATGATTAAGCACGTAATCTGGGCATATTTGCATGATTTAGGGGGTTAAATGACCCCAAAATAGTGTATAAAATGACACCTCATCAAATACCCCTACACTTGGGATTTGCTTGTCCTCAAGCAAATAGGCTTTTCTACCTAGACAATAGCAATATTAGGGTCATTTAACCTACTCTTTAAAAGCATTTTACAACACAACCTTCTAGACCTCGTAATTAAAAGCACGGAAAGTATATACTAGCACCTCACATAAGTGTTTGGGATTCTCTCATTCACTCGGGTGTATAATAAATTATAACAACTATGGGAAATGGGAAATTAAACACTCATTACCTATCATAGCATATAAATAACCATAGGCTTAGTAAAGGATCAAACATCCACCGATAGGCGCAAGTATTTATCAGTACTATCGAAGAGGTCTTTTAAAGGGTTGTGGGGCTGTAGTGTAGTGTAAAGGGGTACATTAACGGTAACATGGAAATGGCTGGGAATACATTTGGCGGGTGTGGACTTTTGGGTGAATTTGGAGTGGGAAGGGTTAGCTAATTTTTTTTTTAAGGTTAACACGCTGGTTTGGTTGCTAAGCCAAATACTCTGACAAGATATACAAACTTTAGAAAACTCTACATCCATCTCTTTCTTTTTCTTTTCTTGACTCTTTGATAAACATAACATAAGAAAATGGCGGCCCGTACATTTTTTTCACTTTTTTACATATTTAAATTTTTTTGTACACTTTTGCCCTGCCATTGCTTAAACATATTATACATCATGGGGGTTTATAGATGCACCCTTACACTTGAACTTTTTATCTTCTTGATAATTACAAATTAACTAATGACCCGAATTGAGGTAGATCTAACATTAACATGAGGCTTATTGGAGCTTCTATTGGGTAATAAATTACTTCTTCCCCATTTCTTCATAAGATGGAAAACTACTGCAATCCTCTATTCATCTTAAAACTGTATTTTCAAGGATAAAGACTTAGCAACCGTGTACTCAATAATTAACGTGGGTTAAAACAATAATGTACTAAAGGTGAGTACATACAAGGTAGGCTAAGGCGATTGGGTGTAACAAATTGGTTCAAGGGTTAACAATTGAACCTTCATTAACAGTCTGGCTTAACCAAAAAATTATTAGAACCGTGAATGAATTACGGATAGGCTCGGTGGTTGTAATAGGGGTTTCATGCCACTAAAATGAGTGCATCGGCAAGGGGTGAGAGAGTTATATGTCGATGTGGACCATAATAACATTAAATGTTTAAAACATGGGTTATCCTGGCCTCTTTTCTAGCAAATCCTAATACTCACCATGCGGTCTTGGGATGCATCACAAAACAAGTTCTAGAATTTAATATACTAATTTTCCGGGGTACACTCATAGAAATTTAAATACGATACCAAAGCTTCAGAAAAGGCGAAAAGACCATACGTACACATCCATAACGATGGAATAAACACATATGACTGCATTCGAACCTTAACTCGAGAAAGCTACAGGTATAAATTATCTTGTGTATCAAAAATGGATAACCGAATTTCTATAGATCTAAAGGCGAACCTCATATTTTTGGGGTGAAATTTTGAGGGTTTTTGTGCTAGTCATATACATGCCTATCCATGAGATGCTATTAATACTCGGTTTTCAATAGAGTGTGTCATAATTTTTTTTAATTTGGGTCATAATTACCTTTTATGCTATGTTTCGATATATTACCCATCATTTTAAGGAACAAGCAAATGACAATTGAAGAAATAGTTTCTAAGGCTTATTTCCCCCATACACTTATGTTGAACATTGTCCCCAATGTTCTATAGAAGTAATTGTAAAAACGAATAAAGGGAAAAGAAAACAAGTAAAAGAAACTAATACTCCCCTGGTTTGCTCAATAATGGAGAAGAAAATAAACATCGCGTTAACTCGGTTAAATATCCATTCCCCTTTCTCCAAGAATCACTAATGGAAACTTCCTATAGAAACTTTCAAGGCTTTCTCATCAAATATAACCTGTAATCAAAGACAAAGACAACTACACCAAGCATAAAATCAACGGGATAGATATAAATACAATGAGATCTTAGGGTTGGACTCTATCAAAGTAGTAAAGATAGGATGAGAATAATGATATAATTATAGGTTTATGCATGTTTATAAAAGAATTACAAATTTTAAATGTTGTGCAAATTATTTTTTGAAAATACTTGAAAATTTTCGAATTTTCCTATAGCTGGGCTCTCGACGCCGTCACGGTAAATCCTGATGCCGTCAGGGTAAATCCTAACGACGTCTCCAGCCTCTGAGAAATTTTTATTTTTGTTTTATTTGAAAAACTTCCTACACGCGATTTTATAAGTCATTTCCTTTATAAATTACTACATGATACCTGAGATTAGTCAATACAATAAATGACTCGAAACTGACGCGAATTAATCTAAACAATTTATTTCATATGTTTGAATTGGTTCTTAAAAACCGTATTTTCCCCTACACTTATTTTGTTGCAAAATACCTTTGATTGAAATTAAGACGAGGTTAAAGACAAAACAAAACATGATTACAAAAATGATGAATTCAAACATAAAGAACAAATAAGAAGAATTAAAACACAAGACACTCTTAATATGCGATAAAAAATAAACATTGGGTTGCCTCCTAAGAAGCGCTTTTCTTTATTTATGAGTCTTGTAGCTAGACTCGAAGTCACACGTTCTTACGTCGTTTCATGAATGTTCACGTGTCCATGAATGATCCATTCTTTTATACTTTCATTTATAGGTGATTAGACAATGAAATAATGTATTATTATCAATTAAACGCAGCGGATAAATCACCAAACAACGGATCCATAGAGTTATATGATCAATCAAAGTTAAAACAAGAAAAGTAATACCTTTGTAGCGTGATCGGTAGAATCAAATGGTGACCTTCACCTTAACACGAAACACCCAATGAAACCAAGTGATTAACGAAGATCATGTCTATGATGTATCCACACTACAATTCCTTGTATACCAATTAGATGCTAGTCTTAACATCGTAATCTTGGAATTCACCTTGAGTAAACTAGATACAAAGTGATTGAAAAACAAGAACACAAAAACCTTACAAAGAGTGTGTCTGTGCCGTGTTTTTATAAGAGAGAGGAGGGGAGAGTCTTTTGGTAAGTTGTTATCAAATTAATTAGGAGATCATATGGGCTCATAAGGGCCTCCTCTTTTGTTTTCCAAGTCCAATTAACTAAGTACACTATTAGTTATTAGAAGCCCGATAGTTATCCTGTGTTATGTGGGTTATTTATATACCGTAAATACAATAAACACAATATATAAAATGGTATCTCAGTGTATATGTGTGTGACCCCATAGGCTCACATGTGTCTAGCTATATAATTATTTATTATGACACGAGCATACTCCAACAGCTCCCACTTGCGCACGTCATAATAATCAAGTAATTATACAAGCAAAGGTTAGCGTCTAGCAACACGCCAATGCCCCCAGAAACATATGAGGATAGTTTCTTAAACATATTATTTTAAATGGTTTAGATATCAATCATCCTTTTGTTACAGACACTTTGTTAAACATAAGACACGGATCATAAGTCATTCTAATGTTTAACATTCTGTTTCTCGATATAGTCATGAACAGATTACTATAATTTATCAACGGTATTATCTTAGATTTCATTTGGGCTAAGGCCACACATACCATCTGTTCAAATCATTATATGTGGCTAGTTAGTCATCTTTCTCACATTAACATGTGGAAGAACAAATCATATTTTGACTACACGTGTATGTTATGTGTTTTACATCCCTCCTGAAAATGGCCTTTATAGCAGCCTTCAACAGGTCAGCGTTGAACCATATCTAAGATTGACATTCCACACACATAAAACCTACTTGCATCTCAAGTATGAGGATGAGAGATATAACCACTTGCGATATTTACTATTGACGCCGATCCATGTAGTGAATTGTAACACCCTCAATTTAGCGTCATGTCAGCGGAAGGGTCCAATGGTGTTACGTCATAGCACAATAACTCAAATCATAGAAAACGACTCAAAAAGAGGCGTTTTGAGAAAATTTCATTCATTCGAATAATATAAAGTTTACATCACGGGTCCCAATAAGTTTAACAACATCATACAACGTTTTACAAAACATTTTCAAATGAATAATTATTTAGCGGGCCTTCATATCTCCATCGCCGAATTACCTTCAAGGACCTGAGATAAAACATGCTAAAAGTCAACAATAATGTTGAGTGAATCCATAGAGTTTATATATATAAACAATAAAAAAAAATTCCGAACACAAGTATCATTTTTCAATATTCATCGGGATATAACGATGTGGCCAAACAAAGTTATATCGGAGGATTATTATAAGCCTCATGACATCGAACCTTACCATATATTCAATATAATGCCCACTATACACCCTCGCTATGAGTGTATCTTATTCTCTATACAATGCATCTGTGGTGTCATATTCCTGACACATGACGATAGCTAGTCGTCACGGATTGGAGGTGGTAGCCTCCAAATAGTACTATTTCATGTATAAGCGTATGCCTTTTTCTTTTATTAGGCAATTAACATTCATGATTTCCGCTGGGTCTTTTATCTAGCGAGTTAAGCTAACTTATAATAATCAAGGCTACTAGCATACATTCGGGTCCCTTGTGTTCTATTTTAAAAACAAGCATGTTATCTCCCTCGCGGGTTCATAAAACAGTTAAAGTGTAAAAAAATGCAAGGCTATGAACTCACTTGATAATATCGGAAGAAAGTAGAAAGTAACGGCGATAGGAACGAACTGGACGTCGGCACGTATCACAAGAACCTATACAAAATGTATGGGGTTTAGGTTTTATATCGGTAAAAATTAATAATGACTCCAAAATAGACAAGTATGTATATGTAGGTTCGATGATAAAGTTATTAATTGGGTAAGTTAAACTAACTGAAAGCTTTCTAAGTAAATTTTAAAGTATAACATTTTTACTAGTTTTATTAATTGTTAAATTTCACTAGTTTTAACCCAATTTTAGTCCAAAGGCCCAATAAGCCCATTTATGAGTCCATTAAGAAAATTAGTCCATTTTATAAGTCCAAGACCAGATCTTAACCCATTAATTGGGCCCAAGTGGGTTGGGTCCAAAGTTAAGTCCAATAGGTCCATTCATATACATTGGGCCTAATGGCCCAATATGGTCATATATAGGAGGGGGTTCCATTTTAGTTGGTGTTATGAGGTATAGTAAATTTTCGGGTTCTCGATGTCGGGTTAAGTTTATTATCAGTAGGTTCATCATACAAAAGTTCCCAAAAGTGGGTCCTACCACCTCGGGTTTTAGTCGCAAAAACGCTTTACAAATTTTAGTGTTGATATAGACGTAAATTTTTTTATATGTTTATGCTTACAAAAATAGTTGTATCTTTCAAACCATAAATGATATACTTATAAAATTTATATTCCTAGTTTCATTTTTAAATGTACATTATAAATTATAAGTCATTTTTATACTTATTTTAAGTAAATATATACTTAAGGTCACTTCATTATACAAATGTCAATTTGGTATTTTTGACTGAAAATTCACTTTTACTATTTTAGATGCCATTTTCAAACTATAAGGAATTGGTTGATCATCCAATTGGTCCAGAACTTACATGATTTTATCTATGTCTCATAGTTTTAGCTTTTTAAGAAACTCAGTACGCAATCATGACTTTTAATACGTTCTGTCTAGCAAGGTCAGATTTGATGTCTTTTGGTAAAATGGTCATAACTTGATCAATTTTCACTTTCCATTGAGTATCCAATTAGCCACATGATCATCACTCAATTCTCTACAACCTAGGTAAATCAAATCAAGTCTAATACTTATGTAAAAATCCAAAACTTACTGTTAACAACAGCCCTAAATTTTCAATGATTTCTAGCAAGTTTTAATAGTTGATTTAATCATTTTTAACCTAGATCTACACATGCATTATCACTTTTATTTCTTGATCATCAAGATACAATACATTTACATATACATTTGGAATGGAAAATACAAGTTCAATAAAAATAAGTAGAGATTATACCCAACAAAGTGAAGAAAATGATGAACAAATGATCAAAATAATGAAACCCTAGCTTCAAAACAACTCCCAATCATTTTTGATCATCATCTTTATGACATGCATGAACTTCTTCAATATAGCCCTTTAATTCAGCCCTAAACTTCTCAAATATAAAGATTTTATGGTGTTCAAATCTAGCTCTTAATATGGGTAACAAAATGGTGCAAGTATAACTAGAGATTGGTGTAGAAATTTTTTGTGAAATGGTTGTTTGATAGAGAGAGGTGTACGGCAAGAAGGAGAAGAAAACAAGGGTGTGTGATTTTTTTTTTTCAAGTTATGAGAAAGTGAGAGTGAAGGAGTGGGTTTTATAAAATCTACACATGCAAATGGACTAGGACAAATGTCCTAGTCTCTCCCCTCCTTGTGCCACGCCTCAAATGAGGTGGTGGTGGTCAAATTTTATGTTTAAAATTTGTAAATTTTTGTGTTTAGGGTATAAATTTTAAGATAGGTAGGTAGTTTTGAGGCTAACGGGTACCAACGTAAAATAAAACGAAAGTTAAGGCGAAACCACGAAGTAAAAACGAACAAGATAAAAATAGTTCTACGAAAATCAGGATACTTTTCTGAAAATTTTAAATTACGTACGGTACAAGACGAACAATATTACGTACGGTACAAGACGAATAATAATTATAAACATTGCTCGTAAAGATTTTACGTAAAATACGAAAAATGCGCGTAACACGAAAAATAAAAACGAATGTAATAAAATTATTTCTATGGCATTTTGAAAATATAAGCGTCGATGCTTAACGTAGAATTCGCCGGTTCTTTGTAAACGTCACGTAAATTACAAATGTAAGCCCTAATTCTCCCGGTTAGTCGTGAGTTCATATCTCAACATAAAAATGAAAAATATAATTAATACTCGAGAATAAAATAACGACCTGAAATTGACGGATTGTCACAGCATTTCCCCCTAAAAAGGGATCTTCGTCCCTGAAGATCAATTCATCTTGTCGTCCGCTTCTTATTAAAATCAAAGAGATGAGGGTATTTCTTCCACATTTGATCCTCCCTTTCCCAAGTATATTCCGGTCCACGACTCGAATTCCATCGAACTTTGACTATAGGGATCCGACTTTGCTTAAGTTGTTTTACTTCCCTATCCATGATTTCGATAGGTTCTTCGATGAAATGCAACTTCTCGTCGATTCTTACTTCGTCAAGAGGAATAATAAGATCTTCATCCGATAAACATTTCTTCAAGTTTGAAACATGGAATGTATTGTGTATTCCTTGAAGCTCTCGGGGTAATTCCAGTTTATATGCCACCGGACCCACTCTTGATAAAATCTTGAATGGTCCAATATAACGGGGACTTAATTTCCCACGTTTTCCAAATCGAACAACACCTTTCCACGGTGATACTTTTAGCATAACTTTGTCACCCACTTCAAACTCCAAAGGTTTACGTCTCACATCCGCATAACTTTTCTGTCTACTACGAGCAGCCAATAATCGGTTCTTGATTTGCACAATCATCTTTGTCGTTTCGCGAATCATTTCTGGTCCCGTGAGTTAGGCATCTCCAACCTCACTCCAACATACAGGCGATCTACATTTCCTTCCATATAGAGCTTCAAAATGTGCGGCTTTAATACTAGTGTGATAACTATTATTGTATGAGAATTCAGCCAAAGGTAAGTGCTTATCCCAGCCACTACCAAAGTCAATCACGCAAGCACGCAACTTGTCTTCCAATGTCTGTATTGTTCTTTCACTCTGAACATCAGTTTCAGGATGGTAAGCAATGCTATTATCTAAATTCGTCCCCAATGACTTTTGAAGAGATCTCCAAAACCTTGATACGAAACGAGGGTCTCGGTCCGAAATAATCGACACGGGCACCCCGTGCCTACAAACAATCTCCTTCAAATACAATCGAGTAAGATTCTCCATTTTATACTTCTCATTCATCGAAATAAAGTGAGCAGATTTAGACAATCGATTAACAATGACCCAAATTGAATCATATCTAGATGGTGTTCTTGGAAGCTTTGTAATGAAATCCATCGTAATTCTCTCCCATTTCCAAACAGGGATTTCTGGCTGCTAAAGTAATCCTGACGGTCTTTGGTGTTCAGCTTTGACTTTAGCACATATCAAGCACTTACTGACATATGTCGCAATATCAGCTTTCATATTCGGCCACCAGTATAACTTTCTCAAATCATGGTACATTTTATCCGATCCAGGATGAATGGAATATTTTGATTTATGAGATTCCAACATGATTAGGTCTCTCAATCCTCCAAATAATGGTAACCATACTCGAACCCTCAGACATTCGTACCAGCCATTTCTAAACTCAAAACGGACTCTCCAATCGCCACGAAATCCTCGCACAATTTTTCCTTCTTGCCACGCTTCATCCTTGTGCATTTCGAATTTGATCAGTAAAATTGTTAAGTAACCTGACCCCACTAAGCACGCAGTCGAATCGTTCCTATCTTTATTCCCCTGCTCAAAAGCAACAGCACCACATAGCCATTCACCGGTGATAACAAATAACACAATCGTAATCACTCACAAGTTCGATCCATCTACGCTGCCTCATATTTAGCTCTTTCTGATCCAAAATATATTGTAAGCTTTTGTGATCGGTGTATACCGTTACTTTTATGCCAAACACAAAAGTCTCCATAATCGAAGAGCAAAAACCACCGCTCCTAATTCCAAGTCATGGGTAGTATAATTTTCTTCATTCTTTCTAAGTTGCCTAGAGGCGTAAGCAATCACTTTTTCTCGCTGCATCAACACAGCTCCAAATCCTTTAAGAGAAGCATCGCAATATACAACAAAATCTTCACTTCCCTCAGGTAGTGATAATATCGGCGCACTACACAATTTCTGCTTCAATGTTTGGAATGCCTCCTCTTCGTCGTCGCCCCATACATACGGCTTATTTTTCTGAGTGAGCTTAGTTAATGGCTTGGATATTAGAGAAAATTCCTTGATAAACCTTCGATAATAACCTGCCAAACCCAAAAATTGTCGCACTTCCGTTGGTGTAGTCGGTGCAGCCCAATTTTTAATGGCTTCAATCTTTGCAGGATCAACATGAACTCCACTACTATCTATCACATGGCCAAGGAATTGCACGGAATCAAGCCAAAAATCACACTTTGAAAACTTGGCGTACAACTTTTCGCTCCTTAGCAATTCTAAGATAGTCTTCAAATGTTTATCGTGTTCTTCTTTATTCTTGGAATAGATCAGAATGTCATCGATGAATACAATCACGAACTTATCAAGATACAACGATACACACGCATTCACAAGCCATATAATACTATCAAGGTGCAGTTGTCAATCCAAACGGCAGTACTTGAAACTCATAATGTCCATAAACGATTCTAAATGCTGTAATGGAATGTCCTTCCTCGCGTAACGAAGTTGATGATAAAACCGACCAGCAAATCAATTCTTCGAATAAACACTAAAACCTGCAAGCGATCGATAGTTCCATCACTCCTCGGTAAATGGGTATCGGAATCTGATTTGTTAACTTTTCAGTTCGCTTTAACGATGC
>BQNB010054588.1:17500-39478 GCA_026074375.1 Tanacetum coccineum
ACTTACCATTAAAAAAAATTAAAATTCAATAAATTTTGCCCACAATACAACCCTCGCTAGTAGTGTCTCTTATTCTCATACAATGCAACCGTGGTGTTATGTTCCACAACACAAGACGATAGCTAGTCGTCAACGATCGGAAAAGGTGGTAATCACACATAGTACTATTTCAAGTATAATCGAAAGACTTATTCCCTGGCAATTAACAATCATGATATTTTTCCGCGGACTTTTTATTTAGCGAGTTAAAGCTAACTTATAATAATCAAGGCTACTAGCATACATTCGGGTCCCTTGTGTTCTATTTTAAAAACAAGCATGTTATCTCCCTCGCGGGTTTCTAAAACAATTAAAATGTAAAAAAAATGCGAGGCTATGAACTCACTTGATAATGTTGGAAGAAAATAATATGGCATAAGCGCACATCGGTCGTTCGGACGCAATAATCACCCGAAACCTATACAACATGTATGGGTTTTAGGTTTTATGTCGGTAAAAATAATGATGACTCCAAAATAAACAAGTATGTATATATATAGGTATGATGATCAAGTTATAATTGGGTAAGTTAAATCACACTTAAGTTTTCTAAGTAAATTTTAAAGTATGACATTTTTACTAGTTTTATTAATTGCTAAATTTCACTAGTTTTAACCCAATTGGTCCAAAAAGCCCAATAGGCCCAATTATAAGCCCATTAAGTAATTTGGTCTATTTTAATGGTCCATGACCAGGCCTTAGTCCAAATATTAGGCCCAAGTGGGTTGGGCCCAATGCTAAGCCCCATAGGTCTTTTAAATATAATTAGTGTAATTGGGTCTAGTGGCCCATTTAAGTCTTATGGCTTATTTTAAATTTAGGTGTATAACTTGAATAAATTTTTCGGGTTTTCGAGGTCGATATAAGTTTAAGGTCAGTAGGTTCATTATATAAAAACTCCCAAAAGTGGGTCCTACCACCTCGGGTTTTCGTCGCAAAAACGCTTTACAAACTTTTAGTATGGTTTATTACGTCAAGTTTTTATATAGGTTTATGTTTATAAAAATAGTTGTATCTCTTTAACCATAAATAATGTATTTATAATATTTACATCTCTAGTTTCATATTTAAGTGTACATTATAGATTATAAGTTATTTTTATACTTAATTTTGAGTGGTCATATACTTAAAGTCATTTCTTTATACATAAGTCAAATTATCATTTTTGGCTGAAAACTCACTTTCACCATTTTTGATGCCATTTTCAAACCATAATGAATTGGTTGACCATCCAATTGGTGCAGATCCTACATGAGTTTATCTACATCTCATAGTTATAGGTTTTTACTTAACTCGGACTAGCATCATAGACTTTTTATACGTTTCTGTCAGCAAAGTTCAGACATGTGACACCTTTTAGTAAAAAGGGCATAACTCACTCATTTTTAACTTTCCATTGCATGGCCAATTAGTACATCATCACAAGACATTGCTTTACCATTTTCACAAGTAATATCACCCATTTGTCCAACCTAGAAACTCGTATTTTTCTGTTCTTTACAGCCCCAAATTTTTAAGTATTTTCTAGTGATTCTACTAATTGATCCTTTCTTCTACCACTTAGATCTAAGCATGCATGTATTGTTTTTCTTATTTGATCATCATAAACACTACATATACATCAAGAAATTGATTTGAACATATACATTAGTAATGAAAATAATACAAGAATAACAAAAATAGTAAGATTCATTAGACATTTACGATTACCATCAAGGAAAAAAAGTTAGGATGATCAAAATGATCAAAGAAAATGATTAAACTTCAACTTCAAACTTGGTCTTCACCTTAAAATTTTTTGATACACCTTTTCTTTTTACCCCAAAAAGTGTTTGATGAACACTTGATTTTATTTCAGCCCCCAAAAAATTGGTTTTATAAAAACTTCCTTGAAAAAGCCTCCTAATCACTTCAAAACATCTTCATTTTACAAGGAAATCATTGTAACCTTTGTAGTTATTATTTGGTTGGTAAAAATTTGATGAAAATGGTATGGTGGTGGTGTGGGTGGCGTCAAGAGAGGAGAGGAAAGAGAGCAAGTGCAGAATTTTTGAGTGTTCTATGTGTTTGAGTGTGAAAATTGGTCATAATAAGGCTTATATATGCACATACAAGCATTGCCAAGTGTTATAGAGTTGGATGACACATGGGGGTCAATTGTGGATCCCTTCCACTTTTGATCCCCCTTAGGTTAATGGGAAGAGTTATAAAAAAAACTTGTCCCACATTTTGTAAATGCGGGTATTATCAAAGTCCGATATTTAAAAAGGTACGATTTGTAGTCGTTTTTCGTAAAACGTAAAAATAGTACGAGACACGAAAAATAAAAACGAATGTAATAAAAATATTTCTACGACATTTTGAAAATATAAACGTTGATGCTTAACGTATGATTCTCCGGTTCTTCGTTGACGTCGCGCAAATTACAATCGTAAACCCTAATTTCTTCCGGTTTTGTCGTGAGTTCATATTTCAACATAAAAATGAAAATTATAATTAATACTCGAGAATAAAAATAACGACCTGAATTTGACGGATTGTCACAGATTATGATTGTGACATTCGTTATCACCTAGGAAAGGCAAACGTTGTTGCTGATGCCTTGAGCAGGAAAGAATGGTCTAAACCTTTAAGGGTTCGAGCCTTAGTCATGACTATTGGCTTGAATCTTCCTAAACAAATCCTAGAAGCTCAAACTGACGCGCTAAAACCTATATACCTCACTGTCGAAGATGTTGGAGGTATGCTCCGACAAGATCTTACAAAGGAAAGACTGAAACCCCGCACGGACGAAACCTTATGTTTAAACAACAGGAGTTGGTTACCGTGTTATGGCGACTTAAGGACTCTAGTCATGCACGAGTCTCACAAGTCAAAGTATTCTATTCATCTGGGTTCAGATAAAATGTACCAAGACCTGAAGTAGTTGTATTGGTGGCCTAACATGAAGGCGAACATTGCCACATATGTTAGTAAATGCCTGACTTGTGCTAAAGTCAAGGCAGAACATCAAAAATCTTCCGGTTTATTGGTCCAACCGGAGATTCTAGAATGGAAATGGGAGAAGATCACCATGGACTTTTTCACTAAGCTCCCTAGAATGACAAACGGTTATGACACCATTTGGGTAATCGTCGATCGTCTTATAAAATCTGCTCACTTCCTACTAATGAGGGAAAATGATCCCATGGAGAAGTTAATGAAGTTGTACATGAAGGAAGTAGTCACCCGGCATGGTGTACCTGTATCTATTATCTCCGATCGTGATGGTAGATTTACTTCACTATTCTGGAAAGCTCTTAATAAGCATAGGAACTCGATTGACATGAGTAACGGCCTATCATCCGAAATGGACAGGTCAAAAGTAAAAGAAACTATCCATACCTTGGAAGATTAGTTTCCGACGCTTGCGTGTTAGAATTTTTGGGAAAGAGTTGGGATTGACATTTTGCCTGTAATTGGAGTTCGTCATACAACAACAGTTAATCATACCAGCATAAGTGTTGCATCGATCGAGGCTTTGTAAGGGCGAAAGTGTCGATCACAACCGTAAGTTGGGCAAAAGTTAAGAGATCTCATTTACTGGTCCCTATATACTTCAGAAACCACCGAAAAGATCATCCAAATCAAAAGCAGAATCCAATCCGTTCGTGACCGACAAAAATCTAAGCAAAACATAGACAAACAACCGGTATTTCAGAGATGGTGACAAGGTCTTATAAAATAAAAGTTATTCGCCTGAAAGGATTTGTTCGTTTTGGCAAGCGATTATGTTAAACCCCTAGGTATGACGGTGCCTTTCAAGTAAACAAGAGGTCCTAAACTGTTGCCTATAAGCTTGAGCTACCACAACGGTTAAGCCGAGTTCATAACATGTTCCACGTGTTAAACCTGAAGAAGTGTCTGTCCGATGAATAGTTGGTGATTCTGTTGGAAGAACTACATGTTGATGAAGCTCCACTTCGTGGAAGAGCCAGTAGAAGTTATGGATCGGGAAATCAAGCAATTAAAGAGGAGTCGCATTCCCATCATAAAGGTTAGATGGAACTCTAAACGAGGTCCTGAGTTTACTTGGGAACGGGAAGATTCCTTCAAAAAGAAATACCTACATCTCTTCACAAATCGGGCATCTTCATCCACTGCAATGCCTTAAGCCTTGAGGACAAGGCTTATCTAACCGGGGAAGACTATAACACCCCGTGTTTTTCAGGTCATATTCTGACTCTGTACTTTCTTTATTTTAAATTTCTTTTACCATTTCATTTTAGACTTTATATTAATTCGCGTAGCTAGCCATTTAAATCGCATTAGTTAAATCGCGGGAACTCAAAAATTCAACGTTTGATAGAAAATATCAAAGACACTCGTTAAGACTTTACATAAGTCTGTCCTATACGTAGCCAATATATTCACGCGGCAAGAGAAATGATAAAAATTCACACTCATGTTAATCTAGGTAAAAAAACCCTTTTAAACAATACGCACCCTAAACCTTAACTTCAATACTTTGGAAAACAAATGCAAACTAAAATAAAAACTCATATGATGTTCTAAAGATTAGCATGCTCGGCTAGGGTTTTGAAGATAAAAATCCCTACAAACATGGCAAGATAACTAGTGTAAGTTTTACCTTAACTTCACCAAGTTAACAAAAATTAAGAATAAGTAAATATACATAAATTAACCCATTCCTTGTTTAACCCTAATATCCAACATGTTCAAGTCCATAACCCTTTTACCAAAACCCCACCTAAACACGTGAGTACCTAACTGCTATATATCTCGGTTTTACCTCCAAGTCGCA
The DNA here is from genome assembly GCA_026074375.1 of Tanacetum coccineum. Lineage (NCBI taxonomy): Eukaryota > Viridiplantae > Streptophyta > Magnoliopsida > Asterales > Asteraceae > Tanacetum > Tanacetum coccineum. The sequence continues at coordinate 22,344 of BQNB010054588.1, forward strand.
AACAGTATCCATCTTTAATTCACTATACACAGGTCGTATGGAACCCAAGAAAACCTTTACTTAATTTGCCTCTACATACACATGTGAGTATACTCTTGACTAGTCTTCATACCCTCAAATTCGGTTATATAAACCATGGCTAAGCTGGGCTTATTCACAAGTTCATCTCAACTCAAGATAACAATCCTCACAATGTGTAGATTTCCTGTTTCCTAAATTCAACTCACACATACAAACCTCACGTCACTACTCCTCCATAAACCCTAAACATCATTCGACACTTGGGAGTTTTCCTGGTTGGTTCAAGGTCACATCAAGTAGAAGAATTATCAAGGTGGGGATAGGGCAAAGCTATGGGTTTCTTTGATATTGGAACTAAGGTTTTCATTGGGTAATTTTGAGGCATACTACCCTTCGCGTCCTTATGAGTTCACGCCTTACTTATGCGTTTCTTTGTGAGCTATATCTTTCCTCATTACTTAATTATATGTGCATACTTAGGTTCTTTAGGGGTGCTTGATAAAAAGGTATACATTTTTTTTTGCTTTCTGATGTAGAACAATTATATGTAAACTCTATACTAGTTGCGACGAGACTAATGAACTATGAACATAGCCACTTTCAAAAATAGGATAGGTTATGATTATTTTACCCTTGAAATCAACTGTTTTCGTCACAGAAATAGGAAGTGATAAGGTCCAAAAGACAGCATGTACAACAGTCATGGATATTTTTAGCAGCCATCGAGGCATTTTTGCTCAATGATTTGTGACCCGCGTACTTGATAACAAAAAAAACAAAAAGCTGTTGTGTGAAGCCCGATGTACCACCTTTAGGCTAGGCCAAACCCCTCCCTTATTCATTTAGAATCCTGTTCGCATGACGCCTCGCTCAGCGCGCACCATTACCTTTAGCCTCAATTTCAACCTAGTTAGCGACCCTGACTCACGAATGTTATAAAAGATAAACAATAGCCATTATACCGTAGACCATTAAGGTATTTTTAGTCTGATCTAACAATAAGTAACGAAACCACAAACTACATCCAAACTCTGGCCATCACACACTGAAAATGATGTTACACCTGCTGGTGTTATGACCTCAGTACACGCATACTTTACCATCCAATTCGACCCGCCTTTGACTCATTTAACATGGGAATTTAGGGCAAGAATAAGGGGCATTTCATAGTCAACGTAGTGAACTTCATTTAGAAATTCGAATCACTAAAAATGGTTAAGAAACGAACGTACCACCAAGATCCAAAGTTAGTACTGCTGTCACGCAGTTAACACTGCTGACAGAAAATCCGACACCTCCTACTTTAGCCCCATTTCACTTTCGAACTAGATAACGACCCCGTCATGCAAAACTTATAAAAGACAAGTAATAGCCAGTAGGCCATAGATTATTAAGGTACTGATATTTTATTCTAACGTTGTGTAACGAAGCCACAAACTGATTTCAAAACTCTGACCACGCAAGCATTATAAGCTGAAATAACTTAAATATTTTCTAAGTATAAAACTGCCATGCGACCCGCACATATTTAGCCTCATTTTTAAATACTTAAATGACGTTTTAGACGAAACTTACTTAATGAAAGTTGTAGACTACCCAACTGAGATTTTAAATATATTTTTACTTTTCTATATCGTCAACTAGCGAACCCGTAATTTAGTAGTAAAACTCTAAGTCGCTCCATGTTAAAACTTAGAAAAATATACGCTTAACTCAAATAGTAAACGTTAATGTTTCGTCAAATTAATTAACGTACTTAGAGACCAAACCAAGGGCTGATTTAAACTAATATTTTAAAGTATATACGACCTAGTTTCTTAAATATCTGAAGTCGTAAATTATATACTTAAGGTTTGACCGCGTTGACCCGATAAAGTTGGCCATTTTAAAACGAGAAATTGCTTTCAAATATCATTATTCTAAATAAAGATCAAGCACATACTAGGGACAAGATTGCAAGTATTTATATTGTTATTTTTCCATTTAGTAAATATGTATTATTTATTCATAGGTTACGGATAAAGCCGTTTGCATCGTTATTCGTGCCACTACTTTGCTTCTACGTTATCATTACTTGAAGTAAGTTTATAGTCCCCACTTTTATACTTTTTCAATCATTTATCGAATCTCAGGGATGAGATCATGTTTGTTTTACAACATGGATGCAAGTACATTTTAAATCCAAACATTACGAGTTTGCCTAAGTAGCTATAACCCACTATGCCCATCATCATGAACTGTTAATTGCATAGATGTAATTGTTAATTGCATTATGTGAGCGCGAATGTTATGAATAGATCTATTTGGGATTAACATCCCCGTTCGGGCAAGTAGCGCTTGCTAGTTTACCGGTTGGCCGGAAACGACGAACGTATACCATTTGGATTCATGGATGTTACGGGTTGAACATCCACATTGGGCAAAGTCATTTATATGTATTTGATATACATACATTGTTTAGCTTCGGTGTCATGAGCTTAGTGCATTTCGTAATACATTTTTGTGATATTGTATTTGTTACTTTATTACAGGGAAATCTTGCTATCCACTTCATTAACTTTATAAACCTATAAATTCACCAACATTATTGTTGACAGTTTAAACATGTTTTCTCAGGTCAATAAGGTACAAGTCACGGATACATTGGCTGGTCGTCATTTGAAGTCACATTATCATAAAGATTTGCATGCATTACATTTTGGAATATTGTTATGTTGTGAAATCTTTATTTTTACAAGATAAACAAGTTAAGCCCATGAGCTTTTTGTATCGAACCATTTATGAAATCCAATGTATCAGTTTTAAACGATCCTTATAATGGTCGTTCTCATATCTTGTGCTATTGATCTATGAAGTAATACCCCCGGAACATCATATTCCGCTGTGGCCCATTTTGGGGGTGTTACAGGTATCAGAGCCAAGGTTTAGGAAAATCATGTCAACGTTTTACTTGGTCTAATCAACTATTTTTCAAACGTTGTGTCATTCAAAAGTTTTTCAAAGGGACATACATACATTACTTATTTGCATCTAGTATACATGCTTACATGTCATACATCATTTTAGCATTAGTTGATTGTACTAAGTGCTTACATAAGTTATATACGTGTTTATAATACATTACGTATATTACTGATGGTATTATATAATATACTTATACAAGTTTATATTATGATTACAGATTTGCCATGTCTTCAAACAACGCTTCATCCACTGTTACCTATACGTCCGTATCTTCCGATTCAAATGGACCATCATCATAGGGTATCCTACTCGAGAATGCTGGCGAGATTCCGAGATATGGACCATTAATATGAGGAGGTCGCACATCAAGGGCAGGCACCCCATTTGTCACCTGGCCTATGAACCTGAACCTATACAATTGGCGATGAGCATGTACACTATAGGCTCCGAGAGCAAGAGCAACCCAAGGCATCAGTCCATCTGATGATGACCATCCAGGTCGAGGGATCAGCCATATGCTAATAGATGATTCAACGATACTGGAGTTAACCTGGGTACATCGCTAACTCGGACCCTGATAGAGGATATCATGATGCGATTCAATTGATTATCTTGGGACGTGCCGATGGGCTGTCTAATGAGGGGAGAGGATGGGATCCTGAAGAGGATCACAACGTGGAGACATGGGCCTGAGAATGTGGTTGCTAAGGAGAGTATGAAGTCCTATGAGGTTCTGATAAGACTGAACCGTTTGAGGAGACGATGGACTGCTGCCTACACCACCAAACTATAGGTCCACCTCAGACTAGGATTCCTTTTTCTCAGACGCGTCTCCGTAGGGCACGGAAGACTGTCAGACTTGAGCCACCCATGCTAGCATCCATGGAGGCACACATTGCTTGAGAACACAGTCGCACATATACCTCCCAAACCAGCCTCTACCTTATCGACTTCAGGCACATTTAGGTACATTATGACAGCCTGATCCTGTATGTGACGATGAACATCCCGAGGAGGACATGCACCTTGGAGGAGTTTAGAGATTTTGTACTTTACTGCTTCCCCACCTGGGCATGATGTAGCAGAGAGTTCTGCTACTGCTGCTGATAGAGCACCTAGAGGTCAGTATGATTTTGTTGATGCTATTGAGGCAAGACAGGGTTTGATTCGTAGTTCGGGTTCATTAATGTTGGTCCAAACCTATTTCTAGAGCTATCTGACAGAGTAGAGGATGTTGGTTATGTTAGAGCTTTACAAACTTATGAGCACAGGATGATGACTTCCATTAAGGAAGTTAATTTGAGGGTCAGCTACCAGGCACAGGTTCGCAGGCAAGAGAGTAAGATTCTCTATACACAGCTTCATGATGCTCGGACTGACCACAAAGACATTAGGCTCAAGATTGATTGTAGCTGAGCGAGGTCAGTGGACTGCTTATGAACACAGAGTCTGATGAGTACGCCAGGCGCTTACTTTAGTTCTGAGGCCTCGGGTAAGTGGCGGCATTATGGCGCGACTTGAGACACTGGGAGGACTCACATAGGCGTATTGGCTAGTGTGCAACGCATAGAGATGGAGGATGTTGCAGTCAGACAATCCATGCGTATCTCAAGCTCGTAGAGGCTAGAGCTTCGGAATTGTTACGGTGGATGGACACCGGTTGTAGCTGTTTAGTGTACTTTTTCTTTCTAGCTATCTTGAATAGTCGATTAAGCTTCATGGGTACACTCCAGATAATGGACTTTAGGATGTATTTAATATTTTTCTGTACTAAGATCATTTTGTGGTCATTTTGTATCCAAACATATCATGTATGATTTTGGACATTATGTTATGAAATGTTGATGTATGTGTTATTGGCTTAATCTTCTTTTTATTCATTTTCCAATGTGTTGTGGTGTTGTTATTTATTATCAAATCCATTTTATATCAACCTTTGTGATTATATCTCAGGTTAAATTGTATTCTTGTGATTATTTTAGAATCATGCCTATTACAAGACATTGGAGCAAACGTTGCCATGAACTCCAAATCATTCAAGCTATGATCCTATCGGGCAATCCAAAAGAAACTTTACTCAGGATGATGAGAGCCAAAATTCGGGTGGGGGACCCAGAAGGCCTGTGCAACCTACACGCGTCTGTTCCTACCCCGACTACATAAAATGCCAACCCTTGAAGTTCATGGGAACTAAAGGCATTGTTGGCTTGTCTTAATGGATCGAAAAGATGGAATCCGTATTCCACATTAGAGGTTGTGCCATTGAAAATCAATTGAAGTTTTCTTCCTGCACTCTGCTAGGGGCTGCACTAACCTAGTGGAAATGGTAATGTGAGAACCCCTTAGGTCATGATACTGCTTAAGCTATGTCTATGGGGGACTTCAAGAAGAAATTGACGGATAATTATCTGTCCCAATCGGTGAAAATCAAGAAAAATTGATATTAAATTGTAGAATCTTAGGTCAGGGGAAATAATGTTGCAGCTATACACCAGGTTGCTAAGAACTAGCCTTGATGTGCACCAAATTTCTTACTGATGAAACCGCGAAGATTGACAAGTATATCGGTGGACTTCCCGATAACATCCATGGAAATGTCATGTCTACAAGACCCAAGACTCTTGACTTTGCTATCGAGTTGGCCAATGAAAACAAGAGGAAGGCTGATGATTCGTCAAGAAACAATCACCAACAACAACCCCACAAGAAGCAAAATGTAGCTAGGGCATACACTGCTGGCCCTGGTGAAAAGAGGGCCTATAATGATGAAGATTCTCATGTGCACAAGTGAAATTCCATCAACCACTGGACAATGTGCACCCAAATGTAGAAAATGCAACAGGTATGGTCATGCTACCACTGATTGTCGGGTCAACACCAACAACAACAATAAGAATCAAGAGACTGGGGCATGTTATGAATGTGGTAACACCGGGCATATGAGAAGAGATTGTCCGAAATTGAAGAACCATGGAAATGGCAATGAGAATGATACAACTCAAGGAAGAGCTTATGCTTTGGGAGGAAGAGATGCTAGCCCAGACTCTAACATCATCACATGTTTTACGTTTTTCTCAAAATAATTATGCTAATGATTTGGTTTGAGTACTGTGCGGACAGGAGCTTGTATCTTCTAACTTTAGTGCATCAATTGAGCTTTTACCCCGCTCATTAGAAATTTCATTATGACGTAGAATGAAGCCAATGGGAAAATCATAGGAGTTATATACCCTTAATTAGAGGTTGTGAACTCTAAACTTCTGAATATCTTATTCAAAACTCGACTTGATGCTTGTCCCACTCAGTAGTTTTGATGTCATTATTGGGATGGATTGGTTGACAAAATATCATGGAGTGATCATCTGTGACGAGAAGATCGTATGTGTTCCTTTCAGAAAAGAAACGTTAATTTTCAAGGTGATGGAAGCAATCCGAGGAAGGAATCCCGACTGAATATCATTTCATGCTCTAGAGCATAAAAATATTTGTCAAAGGGATGTGATGTTTTTTTGGCACACATTACTCCGAAGGAAGCCAAGGACGAGTCGGAAGAGAAGCGACTTGAGGACGTGCCAATCATCAAAGACTTTCCTGAAGACTTGTTGGGTATTCCACCAGCTCGACAAGTAGAATTCCAAATTGATTTGGTACCAGGTGTTGCACCTGTAGCACGGGCGCCTTATCGATTGGCACCATCAGAAATGAAAGAACTGGCGGAACAACTTCAAGAACTATCCGACAAGGGATTTATAAGACCCAGCTCTTCACCCTGGGGAGCTCCGGTCTTGTTTGTCAAAAAGAAAGACGGATCATTCCGTATGTGCATCGATTATCGTGAACTAAACAAGCTAACGGTGAAGAACCGTTATCCACTTCCGAGAATCGATGACTTGTTCGACCAACTTCAAGGGTCGAGTGTCTATTCGAAAATTGATTTACGATCAGGTTACGAGGAAGATATTCCAAAGACCGCGTTTAAGACGCGTTATGGCCATTATGAATTTCAAGTGATGCCTTTTGGGTTAACAAACGCACCCTGCTGTAATTTTTGGACCTCTTGAACCGGGTGTGCAAACTATTTGGATAAGTTTGTGATTGTCTTTAATTGAGATATATTAATTGATTCAGGAACAAAGGAAGAGCATGATGAGAATCTCAAATTAATCTTGGAGTTGCTAAAAAAGAGGAGTTGTGGCAAAATTCTCCATAGTGTAGAATTTTGGATTCCCTAAATACAGTTTTCCTTGGAACATGTAATAGTTGCCCAAAGGCATATTTGTAGATCCTGCACAGATCGAGTCATTTAGAAATATTAGGCCATCTCCTAAGAATGCAACAGAGAACCGCTTATTTTTAGGACCTCGCAGTTATTACAGTAAGATTCATTAAAGGCTTTTTCCAAATCGCCAAGCAAAGACTAACGCTGACTCAGAGAATGTGGAAGTTTGAACTAGGGAGAGAAGGAAGGAAGCCGCCCATTTCAATTGATTAAAACAAAAGTCGTGTTGTGCACAATTCATTCTGGCCTGCCTAATTGATCAGAAAACTTCATTGTTTTATTGCGTAGCTTGCTTATAAGGTTTGGGTCTACCGTGCTTATGCAAAAACGAGAAAGTTACTAGCCTATGCTTCTCGACATGAAGATCCACGAGGAAAAACTATACAACACATGATCTAGAACTTGGAGCTGTGGTATTTTAGTGTTCGTCTTAAGATATGGAGGACATTACTTATACGGAAAAAGGTGCACCGTATTTACGATCACAAGAGTTTACAACATATCCTGGATCAAAAAGAGTTGAACATGAGACAACGGCGTTGGTTGGAATTACTTAGTGATTACGATTGTGACATTCGTTATCACCCGGGGAAGGCAAATGTTGTTGCTGATGCTTTGAGCAGGAAAGAACGGTCTAAACCTTTAAGGGTTCGAGCCTTATTCATGACTATGGGTTTGAATCTTCTTAAACAAATCCTAGAAGCTCAAACTGAGTCATTAAAACCTGAAAACCTCAGTGCTGAAGACGTTGGAGGTATGCTCCGACAAGACCTTACAAAGGAGAGATTGAAACCCTGTGCGGACGGAACCTTATATTTAAACAACAAGAATTGGTTACCGTGTTATGGTGACTTAAGAACTCTAGTCATGCATGAGTCTCATAAGTCAAAATATTCTATTCATCCGGGTTCATATAAGATGTACCAAGACTCATACATCTCAAGTGTGACAAGGCAATAGAGTTAGGAGAAGCATACTAAGTATCATGCATGATGTGTTTCGAAAGCTTTAAATTTATAAAACTGAGATTACCGGTTATTAGATGGAAACACACGGGTCAAAGTATAACCCACGTATGTAGTACAATCTTTTTTAGGTAATACCAGGTCGTCCACAGGGATTTGCGTAATGTTGACTGAAAAATAAACTTTAACAAATGTGAGAAATATGACTACTCGGATAATTTCATATAATTCATAAGCAGTGGTAATAGTTACGATCTTAGATTTAGGACTTTAATTTATAAAAAGTATTTTCTCGTTAGAAAATGTTTTCATAAATTAACTTGTTTAACTTAAGACTCACGTTTAGTTAACTCAATTAAACGTGTCACTCAAAAAATCCAGTTACTATTATATCAAATCTATTTTGTTTATCAAATAACATAAGTGGATTTCTCGTCACAGATTGTAACATTCCGTATTTTCAGGTCATTTACGACGTCATCTATTTTACTAATTATTTTTTTCTCGTACGCGTTTACTTTTAATTTTAATAGTTAAGTTAAATCGCGTAAGCTATAAATTATCAATTAGCGTAAACGGACACCAAACCAATTAAAGTTTACGTCAAGTAATCATTATATTATTATTACTAAAGTAATAATTTACTTTTTATATTTTATTTTTATTGGTTACGTAAAATAATTACGTTCCGCAATTAAATACATTTAGGCATACCCGGAAGCACCAAAACTTTTCTACGCTTCAACAAATACCCACTTTTATACCCAATACCCAAAACTTTCTCAATATTATTACCTACATACATCTATGGCCGGTTGTAGTGATGGAAACACAAAGAAATATTAAGTTTAAAAACAACATCCCATGATTTCATGAGATGATTTCTAGTTTAGGGAACATAAGACTCATATTTTCCAAGTCTTGACCAAACACTTTCCTTAAGACCCTCATTGTGTCCCTTTGAAAGTCCTTGGTCTTTCTTTGACCACCCTTATTATATATACTACTAGCATTCACTCTTTCCTACATAACACTTAGCTAAGAAAACCAACAAACATCTCCCTTTTGCTCTTGGAAGGTCACGGCTCAAAAAGCCCATCCCACACAAACCATACAAATTTTTCTACCACTTATACAAGCATACACACAACATATCTAAGACCTACTAAGATGGTTTGAAGGTTAGGTTAAGTATTTTCAAGTGTTAAAGCAAAGAAAGTGAAATTAGGATTTCTTCTGAAATTAAGGTTTCTAATCTTGCAAGCTTGGTTTAAAAATCTAAACAAGGGTTTAGATTATATTTCTCATCATCATTCATCACTATAAGGTTATCTATAAACCTTTATGTCTTTACTTTTATCATTTTTATGTGTTTACATGTTCTATATAACTAAATCACCATTTAGGGTTTTAAACATGTTAAATGGATAACTTACTTGTGATTATGATTTTGTACACTTTTTCATATGATATGTGATTGGTAATATCATGGAATAATGAGATTATAAGTATGTTAACATGTTGGTTTAAGTGGAAAATATTTAAGTATAAACTAGTGATTAAAAGTTAATTAAGGAAAGTTTATGATTTCATGTGAGGTTAAAGACATTTGTGGGCTGTTTTAATTCATGTTTTAGACAGTAGGTTTTACATTTTATAAAGATAATACACCTCATGACGATTCCAAAATGATAAGAAACTCGAAAAACCGATTTATAACGAAAAAGATACGACGATTTCAAGTTTACGTTAAATATATACTTTTATAAAACTATTTTTATAAAAATTACTATTCACCACAGAAACTTATATTTTTAAAACATCATTAATATGATAAAACTTTTAAATACGAGAACGTACTCGAAAGAATCGCTAAAAACGGAGTTAAAACGAATAAGTTACGACATTTACGAGATTTACGATAACTAAATCTATAAAAATAAATATATAACTGTTATGAACAGTAAAATCACTATTCATCAGAAAAACTCAAATTTTGAAAATGTTATATTTTGATAACTCGTCTTAATACGAAGGCGTGGACGTAAGAAACGAAAGAAACGGACTTAAAACGAGAAAGTTACGCCAGTTTTACTAAAGTATACTTATAAACGTTTTTACTTTATAAATATGATTTCACTAAAACGATTAGATGGTGATGTAGCTATATAGAATTATATGTGGTATTAGTTAATCAAAGTACTATATTACTAGGGAGTTTCATAATGAGGCCTCTTCGGGGTGGCGTATCGACGAGTTGTTGGATTTACGATTTAAAGTGTCCTAGCTCCTCATACGTCACTACATGACCTCTTAATTATGATAGCCCGAACGATAGTATGATGAGCTATACGACCTATAAATAATCAAAGTGTTTAGTACTTATACGACCTATATTGGATTAGGTTGCATTCGATCGTCGTGACGCATTTTTCTATTGTGAATACTTGTTGATTTCCCTTCACTCGAGGTGAGTTCATAGCCCCAAAAAATTCGAAATATATTTTCAAGTATTTGTATACATTTACGAAAAAAAATTCGAAAAAAAATTTTACACATAAAAATTACGAAAAAAAATGAAGTTTAGAAAAATTTTCAATATTTAGTAAAAATTTTCGGAAAAAAAAAAAGAAAATTCAAAATTTTTTTATATAAATGTGTAAAAATTTTCAAAAAATATTCGAAACATAAAAAAAAATTTGCGAGGAAAAAGAGTTTAGATAAAAAAATTAGAATTTTTTTTTTCGAGAAAAATTGTTCGAAAGAGAATTTTTTCGAAAAATTAAAGAAAAATATATTAAAACCAAGGAGGGTACGATTTTTGAATATTCCTCAAAACGATCGTTAGCTAAATTGACTAACGTTGTATCTTAATAACTAACGGTACAAACGTTTTGTTCAAGTTGAATAATAATTTTTTGATTGTACATTGGTGATATCGGTAAAAAAAAAGTAAATGGTTCATTTGTGGTAAAATTTAAGAAGTACGTTTGGTATTCTATGCTTTTTACCCATATGAGAACATTACTCCGAAAGGAATCGCTAAAACAGAGTTTAAAACGGAATAAGTTACGGACATTTTCATAAACTAAATCTATAAAAATAATTTATAGCTGGTATGGAATAGTAAAATCACTTTCATAAAAAAATCAAATTTTGAAAATGTTATATTTTGACTAACTCGTCTTATACGAAGACGTGGACGTAAGAAGAAAGAACAGACTAAAAACGAGAAAGTTACCGCCAGTTTTACTCAAAGTACTACTTATAAACGTTTTACTTTTAATTATGACTTCACTATAACGATTAAAATGGTGATGTAGCTATTTAGAATTTTATGTGGTATTTGTAATCAATAGTACTATATACTAGGGAGTTTCATAAATGAGGCCTCTTCGGGGTGGCGTTAGCGACGAGTTGTTGGATTTACCTGATTTATATTCGTCCTTAGCTCACCTCATATCTGTCACTACATGACTTTAATTTGATAGCCCGGACGATAGTTAATTGAGCTATTCGACTAGAAATAATCAAAGGTTTGTACTTATACGACCTATATTGGATTAGGTTGCCTTCGGATTCCTTCGTGACGCATTTTTCTATTGTGAATACTTGTTGATTACCATTCAATCGAGGTGAGTTCATAGCCCCCTTTTTACTACGTGATTGTTTTCCAAAATATACGGGGTGAATTTCATTAATTGTTTTATATTAGGACACAAGTGTTTTCTAAGTGTCTTTCAATATATTTACAAAAAGTGTATGCTATCCAGATTACTGCCTGAATATTATTGCTAAGTTACCTTATTGCCGTGAAGTCCCTATTTATCATGAACCGTTAATTGCTATTGTAGTAAGCACCGAGTGTTGTGGATAGATCTATCGGGACTGACTTTACCCACCGTCCTTGGGGCACTTGTTTGATCAAGGTGCATTTAACATTGAGAGGTGTTAGGTTGTTGGCAAGCATCCTATATTCTGATTGGGGCACAAATCTAGTTAAGGCTTCGGGGTCATGAGCTTAGTGCAATAATAAATGTTTTGGACTACTGAATGTGTTTCAGAGTCTACTATTACTTCGATCTTGTGGTCCACCTTTTTTACCGATAAACCTATGATTTCACTCAACCTTTGTGTTGACTTTTAGCATGTAATTTCAGGTCCTAGGGTATGAAGATCGGAGGGGAGCCGTGGCGGATATCAATGAAGACGGATTCTGTGTTTTATCTATATTCAATGCAACTTTTATTATCTTTAAAAACTTAAGTCATCTTTTGGTATTATGAAGCTTTTGGTATAATTAAAAATGTATGTGAAATGTTTATGACTTATAAAACATATGGGACCTAATGTATGAACTCTGATATTTTGCTATGGCATCGAATGAAATCTTATCTTAAAACGTCCATTTAAGGTCGTTTCCTATATCTTGATTGTCGTACTTTGACGTAGCACCCTATTGTTACCATTTCGCTGCATAGTCCGATTTTAGGGGTGTTACTGATGGTACCAGAGCCAAGGTTATAGGGAGCTGGGTCATTTTCAAAACCTAGTCTATAACCACAAAGTTTAAAGATTTTCTTTTCTTTCATTTTTAAATACAGAATCCTTCATCGCTATCTGATATCCACGCGCGGTATTCCATGATCCTTACTTACATTTTTGATTGTCATTATTGCTTTATATATAATCTATTTTATATAAAATACTTGGTTTAAATTCGATCTCTTTCGGTCTATCTTTTGACATATCTATATCTATTTCTATTGATCAATTATATAAATATCGACTATCCTGATTAATTTATGATTATTTATATCATTCTCCGTTATTTACCATGTGCTGATCTGCATACCTTAAAATCTTAACGAATTATGTACGTATGTTGGCCTGAATCATGGCCGCCAAGAGATTTAAGAACGAAATCTGTTAGGAAGATAGATGGAAAAGGTGTGGCCAAAAGCCAATTGAAAAATACGAAAGACTTAGAGCTACTTAAACAATACTGGTGGATCGGATCAAACAAGATACTGGAGGAACTATTGTACAGAGATGCATGGCTGTTCGTATACAGATCATTTATGTAATGCAAGCCTCACTCTTTCAAGGGGACTGAAGGTGTAGTCTGACTGAAACGTTGGTTCGAAAAGATGGAGCAAGTGTTTGAAATTTGCAAATGTGTTGAAGATGACAAAGTGAAGTTTGCTATGTGTACGTTCGAGGGTCGTGCTCTAACCTGGTGGAACGGAAATGTTCAGACTTTGGGACTTGCTAATGCTAATCAGATCCCCTGGAGCAACGTGAAAGCTATGATGACCACTGAATACTGCCCAGCAACTGAAATCCAAAGAATAAAGTAAGATTAGGGTTTATAACCTAATCTAGGGTTTTCATAATTTCAAGCTTTGGTTTTATATCTAAACAAGGTTTAGATACCTTGGTTCATCACACTACATCTCATTAAGGTTATCTAAAAACCTTTATGTTTTTACTTTTATCATTTTTATGTGTTTACATGTTCTATATAACTAAACCACCACTTAGGATATGTTTAACTTGTAAAAGTGGATTTTTCTTGGAAACATAATTTTATGAAATTGTACATATGTTATATGAATGTAAATATGGATCTTGGACTCTAATATATGTAAGTCATATGATATATATAATTATAAAAGGCTTGTGGAAATCTACTAAATAGAAAAGTACAAAATGAAGTTTAAAACATGTTTTTATGAAAAACATACAAACTTTCTGTTTGAAATTCGACATCCCACTGTCATGTTATATCTTTATATGATAGGGTCCACCTCTTGACGATTCCAAAATGGATAGAAATCGAAAAACTAATTTATAACGAAAAAGATACGACGATTTCAAGTTTCGTTAATATATACTTTATAAAACTTTTTTATAAAAAATTACTTTTTCAAACAGAAACTTTATTTTTAAACATCTTTAATTATGATAAAAAATTTTAATACGAGAACATTCTCGAAATAATCCCCTAAAACGGAGTTAAACGATAAGTTATGTCATTTACGAGATTTACGATAACTAAATCTATAAAAAAAATTTTAGCTGTTATGAACGTAAATTCACTAATCATCAGTAAAATCTCAATAATTTTGAATTTAGTTTATTTTGATAACTCGTCTTAATACGAAGCGTTGACGTAAGAACGATAGGAAACGAACTAAAACGTGTGAAGTTACGCTAGTTTTACATAAGTATACCTTTATAAACGTTTTTACTTTATAAATATGATTCACTTAACGATTAGTTGGTGATTAGCTATATAGGAATATGATGTGGTATTAGTTAATCAAAGTACTATATTACTTGGGAGTTTCATAATGTGCCTCTTGCGGATGGCGTATCGACGAGTTGTTGGATTTACGATTTAGTGTCCTAGCTATAATACGTCATACATGACCTCTAAATTATGATAGCCAGAGACCAATTATGGTGTGGCTAATGGATACCAGCTTTGGTATAGGAGAAATGATTATAGAAGTTTGTTTGTTTTGTGTGGTAGAGATCCTGCAGAGGGTAGAAGCAGTGGCAAAAAAGGTAAGAAAGGGAAAGATGAGGATGAGTTACCTAAGAAAGATAAGGGTTTGCTGTTGAGATCACCTAAGAAAGGTAAAAAGGGTGCCTACATCAGATCACCATCTAAGAAAGGTGTGCAGGGTCAGTCATCTGCTGATAAGGGAACAAAGAAGGGTACAAAAAAGGTTGTGAGTGGTTGCACATTTAGGCTATGGGCTTCTTGGACGCAAGATGGAAGCTGTTTTCAAATCAAGACCTTGATCCCAGAACACACTTGCTCAAGGAACTTTGAGTTAGGGTCATTAGTCACTTTTAAATGGATTGCCAAGCAATTTGCATTTAAAATTATTCAGGATCCAACCATTACCTATAGGTGTATTCAAGAGCAAATTAAAAAGAAGTATTTGATCAATGTTAGTGTGGGGCAGTGTAAAAGAGCAAAGCAAAGGGCCTTGTTTGATCATGAAGGTGGGCTGATAGAGCATTACAGTCGATTATGGGATTATAGGAAGCAACTTCTCGATTTCACTCAACCTTTGTGTTGACTTTTAGCATGTAATTTCAGGTCCTAGGGCATGAAGATTGGAGGGGAGCCGTGGCGTATATCAATGAAGACGGATTATGTGTTTTATCTAAAGTCTATGTAACTTTTATTATCTTTAAGAACTTTAGTCATCTTTTGGTATTATGAAGCTTTTGGTATAATTAAAAATGTATGTGAAATGTTTATGACTTATAAAACATATGGGACCTAATGTATAAATTCTGATATTTTGCTATGGCATCGAATGAAATCTTATCTTAAACGTCCATTTAAGGTCGTTTCCTATATCTTGATTGTTGTATTTTGACGTAGCACCCCATTGTTACCATTCCGCTGCATAGTCCGATTTTAGGGGTGTTATAGTTTAGTTAGTGATTTACAAAAGATACTACAAACGATAAACTAATCTACTAAGAGTCACTAGGTGGTCCACGTGGCTCGGAAGGTCCCTTGGTCCCATCAAAAGAAGATTTCTTCGATTTCTTTCTCGGAAGCTCAGTACCTTCATCATCGGATGGTGGCTTAGGAACAGCCCCAATGCGAACCATCTCCATATAAAACCTCTTGTTCCACACTCAGGACTCATGCAACCTCCCCTAAGCAATATCACGCTCCATACGAGCCCACGCCAAATTAGTCTCAGTCTCAGTCAATCTTTTCTTCAATGTGGCCTTCTCCCCGCTCTCTAACACCTTCAACCTCTCTAAAACATCACCCAAAACATGCTCAACGTTTCCCAAATCATGATCAAGTATCTCTCTCTCTCTTTTTCCTGATCTTATTCTTTGATTTCAGAAGAGCAATCTCAGTTTGGCATGTTCCCAACTCAGCCTCCGTGACTCTAGATCGTGCACGGGACGCCTCCAAATCATGTCTCAAAGCCCAAGGTGCCAATCCACCAACATATGATGAGTCACGAGCAGAAGATGACTCTCCTACCTCAAGCATACCTCTTGGAAAGTCACGAACAGCAAACGGCCTTTGGGTCACAGTCCCAACAGTGGCCTCGAGTGCAATATCAGCCTCCTCGTCCTCCGACTCAGAATCAGATGACTCAGAATCGGATGATACAGAATCAGATGACTCTGCATTAGCTGGCTCAGCATTAGGTGGCTTAGAATTATAAGACTCATCTCTAGGTGGCGGGGTTTTGTCAGCCTCCACCTCATAAGGAAAGATCAACTCAGCATTGTCATCAAGCTCAATCTCAACATCTTCAATATCCTCATTATTAACACCTTCATTTACACCATCCTTCTCCTCTAACCAACCAATCATAACACCAGGCTGATGTGGGTCAACATGTGGGGCAAATTGATTCACAAGCCCATTATTCGGTTCTGGTTCTTCTTTTGGGTCTTCTTCCAGATCTTCTTCCGGGTTTTCTTCATCATCACCATCATAATCAACTAAATCAACATCTTCTGGAATGTCAACCATTTCGTTGGGATCATGGACATCCACAACTTGGTTCGGATCGGGAATAAATGGGTTTTCTTCGGGAATAGCTTCGGTCGGTTCGTTAAGAGGGTTAGGGTTCTTCATGACAATCCGCGTCGTATAAATATCTCGTATTAGTATTAAAATAATCACATAATCAACATTTATATTCAAAATAAATGAAAATCTCATATTACAACATATATATATTTTTCCATATATATATCGATAAATAAATCCTTCTCATTCTTGTCCCGTCGGTAATTCAGAGATTTCTATTGCACCGTTATAAATCCTTCCAATCTGTAACACCCCTATTTTAATCGATATCAGTGGAAGGGTCATTTGGGGTGCTACGGCTTAATATGAA
>BQNB010054589.1:0-39478 GCA_026074375.1 Tanacetum coccineum
CATCTTGTGTTATTGATCTATGAAGTAACACGCCCCGGACCCTTATTCCGCTGCGACCCAATTTAGGGGTGTTACAGTATAACCCGTAAAAATGGTCGTGTTTAGCCTGAATTGTGCACCACTAGTGATAGTCTCATATTCATTCTCTAATTTGACTAAATGACTCCTTCTAAATATGCCTAATGATAGTCTACATCGATAAACTTTGTATTTCATTAGGAGTGCACACTAAGCAAGTAGAAATTAGGTTTCTCCTTAGTCAATCTAGACTACTTGCATTTCACATATGTGCTTTGAAGTTTTAAGATGATAACGTGCTCCAATGTAATGCAATTATATGCTTTCATGTTTATCTTAATGCTCAACGTTTATTTGCTTAGCTATTAGATGCATGTCTGTTGTAAAAGCGTTTGCCTTTTTCTAGCAATTTAGATAAAATATCTCTTAGTTTATCTAAATAACACATGCTCGTAATTGCTAAATGCTAACATGTTTTACATGATGATTGCATTAAAAATTATCACGTTTTGTATGCGTCTTTTTACATGACTTACGTGTTAATTGTGCACCTACACTATGTTAGTTTAATGTATGACAATTAATATGTAAATGTCATATAGTCTTACACATTAATCTTGTTGATTATTGTATTGATGCATGCTTAGATAAACTTGCATGCTTATATCTATATATCTTATGCATCTCGATATATATTTCCTCACACTAGAATATTTTTCTTCGCGTTCGTGTCACAAATCTAAAAAGTCAAAAAAACCATAAAACGGTTTTATATCTCCTAGAGTATTCACTCACACATTCCCTTAATCATCATCTTGCTTTCTTCAGAATAATCTACTCTTTTGTCAAGGAAAAGTTAGATACTAATCTAACACTCCTCCTAGTAGGTTTGACAACTTAAATATTTCAACCAAAATATTTAAGTATTTTTAACTTGCGATCGCAAACGTAAAAGGTCATATCCGAAAATCCCTATTCAAACCCTTTAACAACATAAGTTAAAACGCTCTCCTTTTCTCTTCGACGAAAACATCCTTTTCTTTTTGACGAAAACATTATTTTTCTTCGATAGAACATTCTTTCTCTTTGATGAAAACATTCTTTTCTCTTTGACGAAAACATTCTCTCTCTTTGACAAAACATTCTTTCTCTTCGACGAAACATTCTTTATCTTCGATAAAAACATTCTTTTCTCTTCGATGAAAACACTCTTTGTCTTTCGATCACACCTCTTCCTTCTCACTCAACCATGCCTCTTCGACCATAGAGATGGCTAATCTCTTTCCTCCACTATTTCTGCTATCACCTTTAAGACAACCGTATACCTCGTCGTGTAATTATTCTATGAACATTCGCAATGCTCGAGAAGAGATACATAACTTTGTGAATATAGTTTATCGTACGCTAACCACCATCCGTCTTGACATTCTCTAGCTCGTTGTCTCTATCTTCGTTTATTTTCTTCTTTATTCATTTCTTTCTTTCGCGAACAAAACACACCGAAGATACGACACCATTTCCTTCGGGACAATGTCCAAAAGGAAACATCTCCATCGAAAAGGTTACGTCTGAAGAAAACATCGCTGACATTCTTTCTTTACCACTCGAGGGTGAATCGTTAAATTATCTTCGTCTAGGTTTATGAATGATGGAACACATTCCATAAATCATTTTCTTCTTTTCTTCTAGTCTTAATTCTAGTCCGTGTTCCATTCCGTGACATGACACCTTAATTACTTCATCAGTAGTATTTTAAGCACCTTTAACTTGCGAAATGCAAATCAAAATGTCACTCCTTTCTAAAAATCCATCAATTGCCCTAAACATCCCTTATGTTGGCGGTCTGGCGGCCCCCAGACCTAATCTGGTGGCCCCCAGATATGTCTAGGACCACCAACAGCAGGCTTGTGATATGTGTCGTTTCTTTTTCAAATCATAAAACGAACATACTTTCTCTCTCTCTTTCTTGCTGCCACGAGCTAACGTCTATCCTCCTATCCCATCACACATAAGAATCGTTGCTTATATTGTTAATAGTCAAGTGAATTTCATCATGAAATGCGTCTCATTCTCAAACACAATCCTTACAATCATCATACTCAAAAATGCCCTCACATCTTGGTCCTCATTTCTTGTAAGCGTCTTTTCTCACCTCAAATGGCCTTTTCACTTCTAAATGGTTCTTCTCACTTTCAATAGTCCTCTCACTTCTAATAGTCTTCTCATTTCTGATAGTTGCTTCTCCTCTAATATCCTTTTTGCTTCTAACATTTTCTCTCACTCCTAAATGTTTCTTTTTCACTTCTAATAAGTCTTGTCACCTCTAACATTTCTTCTCACTTCTAAACATTTCTTTTTTCTTCTAATAGTCTTGTTACTATTAAAATTCCTCATATATCTCATGGAAATCTAATTATTTCATCCAAAATATATAAGTAATGTTGGGAATTAAAGAGCTTCTACAAGATAATGATGTTGAAGGACTTAATACTGCTAGTTGTAATAGTTAGTACTGCTAGTTATAGTTAGTACTGTTAGTGCAATGTTAGTACTGTCAGTATATAGTTAGTACTGTTAGTTAGTATATTAGTGCTGCTTATGAGATATGTATGAGATAAATTAGGAATAGATATGCATGATCTCTGCATAATCTCCTAACGCGTTTTGTAAGCCTATTAGGGTTGTTCCTTGGTGTATAAAAGGAACCCTTACGACATAGTTAGATATATGATTTCACAATCAATATTCATAGAATAGAATAGAAAATCTAAGAAGAACACAATTAGTTGTTAGGCAAAACATATAGTTGTTTTGTGATTTGTTCAATATAGTAAAAGTTCTGTGTTCATTGTTTGATTGTTTCTTCTGAGTATATAAAGATTAATTCTGCATAGTCTTTATATATACACCACAAGGTTTCTAATCTAGTTGTTTAGATTTATCTAAGCAGAACAAAAGATCCATTCATTTGGGATCTACAAGTGGTATCAGAGCTGGTATTCTGAAACCTTAATTTAGAAGAAACAAACTAGATCCGTCTCTCTGTTTATTCCTTATATCAAAAACCATGGATCTAGAAAATACCCAAAACAATTCTCTTGCAAAACTGCCATTTCTCAAGCAAGGTGAATATGACACATGGAGACTCAGGATAGAGTCATACATTCAGCTTCAAGATTATACTATCTGGGAGATCATAGAGGAAGGAAACTCTTTCAAACTAGTAGGTCGAACCACTACAAACGAAGATGGTACATCTACTATAACAATACCTGGTGCTGTTACTGCTGAACAGAAGATCCTAAAGAAGACCCGAGCATCCTAATGATGACACTTCCATGTAAGCATCTACTTACTTTCAATAAACACAAGGATGCCAAGTCTTTATTTAAAGACATAAAAGCAAGATTTAGTGGTAATGAAGCCACCAAGAAGACTCAAAAGACACTCTTAAAGAAGATGTATGAAACCTTCAATGCTTCTAGCTTAGAGTCACTTGACTCTATCTTTAATAGGCTTCATAAAATTGTAAGCCAGTTAACTATCTTAGGTGAAATCATCACTCCAGAAGATCTTAACCTGAAATTCTTAAGAAGTCTTCCTACTGAATGGGGTATGCATGTTGTGGTCTGGAGGAACAAATCAGATCTGGGCTCAATAAGTTTTGATGACCTTTACAACAATTTTAAGATTGTTGAACCTGAAGTCAAAAGAAGTGTAACCTCTAGCTCAAACTCAGGCTCTCAGAATTTGGCCTTTCTCTCAGGTCATAGCAGTACAAATGATGTTAATACTGCTAATGTTCATGTTAGTACTGGTAGTACTCCTGTTAGTACTGCTAGCACTAATAATAGTACTGCTTGTCTCAGTGATGCCACAGTATATGCTTATCTGGCCACTCAACCCAATGGGTCTCAAGTTGTTCATGAAGACCTAGAGCAAATCCATGAAGATGATCTTGATGAAATGGATTTAAAGTGGCAATTGGCATTGCTAAGTATGAAAGCAAGAAAGTTTTATCAGAGAACTGGTAAAAAGATTATCATCAATGGAAGTGATACTGCTGGTTATGACAAGAAAAAGGTGGAATGTTTCAATTGTCATAAGTTATGACGTTTTGCTAGAGAGTGCAGAAATCCTAGGAGTCAAGAGAACAGGAAAAGAAGTCAAGATAGCTCAAGAAGAACAGTGAATGTGGAAGAATCTTATTCCAAGGCTATGTTAGCTATAGATGGGACTGGATTTGATTGGAGCTACATGGCAGATGAGGAGGCTTCTACCAACTTTGCACTTATGGCTTTCTCTGACTCTGAGGTACAAAATAACAAAACTTGCTCTAAAACTTGTCTTAAAATTTTTGAAGATCTTAAGTCTAAGTATGATAAGTTGAGAATATAGCTTAATAACTCTGAATCTGATTTAGATAGCTATAAAAAGGGTTTAGCTTCAGTAGAGGAACAACTGGTCTTTTATAAGAAAAATGAAAGTATGCTTTGTGATCAGATTGATGTTCTTAAAAGAGATTCTTCATTTAATGAATCAGATATAAATGGTCTTAAGAAACAGGTAGAAAGACTTAAGAAAGAAAAAAAGGATAATCAGTTTAAAATTGACAACTTTGAAAATGCCTCTAAAAGTTTAGATCAATTGATTAGAAGTCAAATATCTGATAACAATAAAAAGGGTATAGGATATAATGTTGTTCCTCCTCCACTTACAGGCTTGTTTGCACCTTCTAGTATTGATTTATCAAACTCAAGACTTGAGAAATTTAAACAGCCTGAATTTGAAGAATATGGTGTTAAGTTAAATAAGGGTGCTAGTGAAAATGTCTCTAAAGAAGTTAAGAAAACTTCAGATGCTCCAATAATTGAAGATTGGGTTTCTGATTGTGATGAAGATGAGACTGTTATGTTAGAATCTCTTAATGTTCAAAAACCTAAGCAAGTTCATCAACCTAGGAAAGTTAGTCAAAACCCTAGGAACAACAGTACAAGCTAGAATACCCCAATGCCTAAAAAAATAGGAGTTGGATTTCAGTTTACACCAAAAGCTTGTTTTGCGTGTGGGAGTTTTAATCATCTAATTAAAGACTGTGATTTTCATGATAAAAGGATGGTACAAAAACCTGTTTTGAACAAAGTGAAAAAGGGAACTGGTCAAAGGGAAGTTAGATCAGTTTGGACTAATGCAATGAGGGTCAACATCAAAAACTTGTTAATACCGCTCATTCTTTTTTATTTTTCAAAAAAAAAAAAATTTTTTTTTTTTTTTTTTCCCATTACCAAACATTTCCTCTCTTTGCATGAGCTGACATCACTCTACACCCAAACTATACACAATATCTTCTCTATGATCATTCGTTTTGTAAGCCTATTAGGGTTTTTCCTTGGTGTATAAAAGGAACCCTTACGGCATAGTTAGATATATGATTTCACAATCAATATTCATAGAATAAAATAGAAAATCTAAGAAGAACACAATTAGTTATTAGGCAAAACATATAGTTGTTTTGTGATTTGTTCAATATAGTAAAAGTTATGTGTTCATTGTTTGATTGTTTCATCTGAGTATATAAAGATTAATTCCGAATAGTCTTTATATATACACTACAAGGTTTCTAATCTAGTTGTTTAGATTTATCTCAGCAGAACAAAAGATCCATTCAATTGGGATCTACAAGTAATTTGTGAAATGCAAATGTCACTCCTTTACAAAACTCTCCACATTCTAGAAGGTGAAGAACATAAAGAAGATCTTCAATCTTCAAGTGTTATTGAGTCACCACATTTTTGAGTCTCTCATTATTCTTCCACCATCAAAGAACTACCTTATTTCACATCCCACCTTTATTCCTCAATATTGTCAACCAACAAAACACCAAACAAACCTTTGAATTCCCAATCATCCACTTTTGTCTCGATAGGATCATATGCACATCAATTGTTAGTGCAAATGATATATCAATCTTTTCTATCAACCTCTCGTCAACACGTTCCTTCTTTAGTATCGCTCATCCTTTCCCACTTTTCGGCTCTATGGAATCATTTTCATTCACATCCAAGAGCACATCGTCTCCATCCTCGTCTTATTTTTCTTTTATTCTTTTAAAGTATATATTTTTTTTGACATATTTTGCCAAGATATTAAGTCATTCGTCTACTTTTAAAAGGTTATTCTCATAATATTTTTATGTCAATCAATAAACGAATCCCATTCTCGTTTATTAAAAGTCGGTCTAATCTTTCTCCGTAAACATACGTCTCTCACCAGCATACGATTTTGTGGCCTCTGCAACCTAAACGTATCCCACACTTCTCGTTATTAAAAGTCAGTCTAATCTTTCTCTGTAAACATACATATTGAAGTCTTTAATTATATCATTTAGATTGTTGTTTTTAAAATAATGTTTGCATGTGTCTAGCTTCTAACTTTCTTTTAAAGTGTCATACTCTAGAATACTAACACCTAAAATGCATGTCTAGTTCCCCGCTAATATCTTGCTATATATATATATATATATATATATATATATATATATATATATATATATATATATATATATAGTAGGGATCCGGTGAGAAGAAAAACTATAATGAGAAGAATAAAAAGGATTTCTAGCCACACATTTTAAATAAGAGAGAGAATTTTAATGGGAGATGCATCCATTTTTGTAGGTGCATCTTAAATGTGTGGTTATGGTTTCTTCTTATCATTCTCATTTTAAGTTTTCTTTTTATTGGATCATAACTATATATATATATATAGCTTCTAACTTTCTTTTAAAGTGTCATACTCTAGAATACTAACACCTAAAATGCATGTCTAGTTCCCCGTTAATATCTTGCTATATATATTTGCACTTCTCTACTAACTTTGTTTTGTAGCACACATCCATATCTTGATTCTTTGGTGCCCCAAACAAGGGGGAGCATACACTAGGGGGAGCACTTGCAAGCATTCTACTCATTTTAATTGCACCGAACTTCTCAAGCATCGATGGTAATTTATTTATGGATCCGTTATACTTAATATACAAGGAATGTAATTATCATGGGGACGCAATGAGCAAGGGGGAGCTAGGATATATGTGGGTAAATAGCATGGAGTTGCTTAAACCATAATGAAAGAAGACTTTACTAGGATGATGCAAGTTCACCTTTATAGGAAGATAGAATCGGGGATTATCAAATACAATGAAGGGTTCATTTGTACTCTAAATACTTCACCTCCTCCACTTAAAAATCACCCTAAACCTTAAGGTCCTCTTATCATACCTTCAAGTTATATACTTGCAGTACCTACCTTTTTTTCAACCTTCTTCTCATTTCTTATAACCTCGTCTAAATTATCCAAGAAACGCAAAACCACCTCAACCTTATTTCTCATGTTGTCTTCTCATTCCTCCAACCAATATACTTGGATCACCTACCTTTTCCTCATTCCTTCAACCTATACACTCGAAGTACCTACCCTCTTGTCTTGCCTACGGAGCACTTATCTTATTCTCATTCCTCCAACGTATATACCCAGAGCACATACCATCTTCTCATATCTTTTTCTCATATCCACATAATACCTTTTTTCTTCGACAAAAGAGGGAGAAGGGAGTGTAAACGAGTAACTTTTAAACTTTACTATGTGTTATAGTTTACATAGTTTGTCATCATCAAAAAGGAGGAGATTGTTAGTGCAAATATTACAATATTTAATCTATATGATCTTTTTATGTTTTGGTGATGACAAATATGTGACTTGTAATACGTAACATAAAGTTCACAAGTTACTCGTAATCACAAATCATCAATGCATACATGCATCTACATCTCTCAACGTCTCAAGTATGCATCAACACCGACATTTGTTTGCACCCAACATAAATCACATAAGGTATGTACAAACAACATTAAACTTGTAGGATGCTCAAAGAAATAAGTTTTTGTCTTAAACTTTATATTTTTATAAATATAACAAAACAATTTTTAAAAAATTATTTAGACAAATTATTTTTGAATTAAAGAGAAATGTTTTCTGTGGTAATAATTTTAAATTTCAAATATGGTCATTTCCCCCCTAAAACTAGTCAGATTTTCACCAGATTTCACCTTCACCACAGAAAGACAAAAACAGGAGCATCTGTCGGGGCGGTCCCTTAAATATGTCGGGCGCCCCCATTAAATCTTGACGGTCCCCTAATATATTTGGGACCGTCGTTTCCTGACAGACAGTTCTTTAGCTGCTATAAATAGTGGGTCACCTCCAACTATTTTTACAACTCTTTTGCACGAATTTCTTTCAGTTTTCTCTCTCTCTAGATCTTACTAAATCTCTCTAAATCTTTGATCATTTAACTTATTTAATCTTGTTTAAATGTGATCCAATCTTCTATCCTTTCCTTCTTCCCTCAAGTGCAAAAGAAGAACTTTCGTCATCGTCAAGATACGAAGTTATGTAGTCTAGTTAGTCCATTTGTAACACTTGTTACATATAGATCGAGTCCATGTCTTCTAATTTTTAGTAGTGTGTAGATCCGAATGGTGTGTATATTCGGAAGGGTTGATTGAGGGTTGGTTAGTATTTTGGGCCTTAAAATATATTAGTGAAGTGGTAGATTGGTTCTAGCTAAGATTAGGACTCGACATTTAGCTTAGTGTCAGAAAATATTATAAGCAACGCGATATATGTGTTTAGGCCATAAAACACAAGGTTTGTTATGTTAGGCCATAAAACATAACGGGTTTGGTTATACCCGAAGAAGGACTCGATATCTAGCTTAGTGTTGGAAAATAATATAAGCATTGGTATAAGGTTTTCTCCGCCGAAAGGGAGCTTGTTGATTAGTGAAGTAACTCTCGAGTTGGATACTCGGGGAGTGGAGTAGGGCAAAGAGAAGCTTCGTGACCGAACCACTATAAATGACCATGTCGGTTTGCATTTTCTTTTACCTTTCGCTTTACTTATTTCTTTACATTTACCGCTTTACTTTTATACTTGCATTGTGCTTATGATTGTGTGAATGGTTGTGTATACATTATTGTCGTTTAAGTTTGTGAAGTATTTCTTTGTCTAAAATTATTGTATGTGTTGGTATATTGTAGACTAGTGTTAGCTATTGTTTAACACTATTATCGACACTTCTCATATTACGAGGATCACGAATTTTGACTCGGGCTAATTGCGATAACCAAAGATTTAAAGTCATTTTTAAAGGCAAAACGTATTCATCACCCCCCACCCCTTTCACAAACCACAAAACCTAAGGACAAAACCACAAAGACCACCCCCCCCACCCCCCACCCCACCCCACCCAAAACTGAGAGTTACCACATAATGATATTCACATAAATATTTAATAACTTTTAACAAAATAATCTATAAAATAATATTTATAAAGTTAAAACATGTATAAATATTATATAAGTAATACTACATTATTTCTTAAGGTTTTTATAGTCCAAACGGATCCGAAAGCACTCGCAACCCTTATTTTATATTTTTAACAGCTTTATATGTTTTTAAAAAAAGTGCCGAAAATTATTTATAAAAGTTAACTAGCTTTTATAATTTCTAGTTAAATATCTATACACTTCTAGTCTTTGAAAACTTGATAGTTATAATCATACATCATTCCGAACAAGTTTGTAGTTTTACACCGATTTTAAAGTTCACAGTTTCTCACAGCTTTTTAAAAGCTATGAAAATAATATATAGTTTTGAAATCTTTAAAAATTCATAACTTTCTCGTTTTAAATCCGTTTTTCGAGTTCTTTATATATTCGGAATCGTGTCGAGATGATCTATCAAAATCTTATGTTTATAAACTGTATAAAAATTCGAGCAGAAATAGTAAATATAAATTTTTTATATTATGTTCAAAAAAATGTTTTATATAAATTTAATTACCGAAATCTCGTAAAATTCATATCTCCTTCGTTATAGCTCCGTTTTTCAAGTTTCTTATATATTCGGAATCGAATTGAAATGTGCTATTTTAATCTCTGGTTTATAAATTGCATTGAAAATCGTGGCATTCTAGAAAATACATTATGTCAGAATTAATAAGTTATAAAAATTATTTTTATAAGTTTTGACATGATTTAATTATTACAAGTCCTTTAATTTGTCCATTATAACCTTATTTATATAATTAAGTCCTCCAATTTATATCCATCTATTTTATGTCCACAACAATTATTTATTTATAAAACTATATAAATAAATTGTAACAATTAATTCTCAATTAATTATATAAATTATCCAACACTTGTGATATATCAATTAAAATATGTTTTTGCATTCTAACATATTTTAAACTCCTTTTCATTATGAATATGTATTTCTTTGATTATGTATAAACTTTTTTTATTTTATAAACTTTATAACATAATAACTAGTTGGTGATTTAACAATATAACAAATATATATGTATGAAAATGAAATGATTATGAAAGTTTAGAGTTAATGATAGACCTTGTATGAATGAAAGAAGAGATGAACACAAATCAAACCCTAATTCTTCAACCCAAAATCCTTTAAACCCTTGATTATGCTTAACCTTTTACTTGTAAACACCTTAGAATAACCTTAAACCAATCTTGTTATACTTGTAATGTAGAAGAAATGAAAAATGTAAACCTTTCTTGGTCACTATTTTGAGCCGTAGGTTTTATTAGAGAAACAATGGATGATTTAATTTTTAGCTAGTGATAAGTGTGTATGTATAATACTTTCCTTAAGCTTGTATTTATAGTCAAAATATCTTAATACCACCATTAGCAAAACCATGGACCATTATGGGGAGTGGGACGGTTTGGCTATTATCCAAAGGATTGTATGCCTTAAACTTGGTTATTTGCAATTAGAGGTGACTAGTGTAAGACATGGTACTTAAGCACATGCAATCCTTCTAGAAGTTAATTTGAATTTGTTTTGTGTTGGTTTGATATTGTATAACAGGATAAATATGTTAAGATGGGTAGAAATGATATAAATTTTAAGTATTGGGTATAATGGTGGGTATTTGTTGAAGTATAGATGGGTTTAAGGGTTTACATGCATGCAAAAATGTAATTTATTGCGAAACGTAGACGTTTTACGTAACCAATAAAAATAAAAAGTGAAAAGTTATAAATTATATTCGTAATAATTATATAACACTTGTTTGACGTAAACTTTTATTTTTTTGATGTCGGTTTACGTTAAATGCTTATTTTTAGTTTATGCGATTTAACTAAACGGAAGAAATTAAAAATAAAGAGTTTGGGAAGTTGGAGGAAAAAAAAGTCAAATTAAACAATTAACAAACTAAAAAGTTTAGAAAATCTAGAAATTACGAAATTTAAACTAGAAACGAAGGCCCGGGATCCCGAACAGAAAGGGGGGAGGAAAACCTAAAATCCTTTTTAAAATATAAGCCTACGAAAGAAAATTTGTGAATTCTAAACTACTCTATGAACCCCAATAACGAAAGAATGAAAAAGAATAGACCGAAATAAACGGACGTTCGTTTGACCAAAACACGAGTCCGGTCAAAACACAAAAACCCGTACCGGACCCGGTTCTTTAAAAAGTAAAAGTTGTATTGTTAATCATGAAACCTACGAAATTTTTATATTTTTCCTACAAACTAGATGATAAAAGAAAATTTTCTAAAAAAGCAAAATATTTTTTTGATAATTTTTGTATTTTTTATGAATTAAATACTTTTTAACTAAATTAAATTATAAAAATAATACCTAATACAGTTTACAAAAAATTCTGAATATTTTTCTAAAAATACTTTACACTAATTATAAAGTCCTACAGAAAAAGTGAAACAAAAATTAGCTGTGGAAATAAGCCCCCAAAATAAGCCGCAACTACTTAATAGCTTATAAGCTGAAACACACCTTTTAAATACCAGCACCTTGGGTCCTATAACGAAAAAAAGAACCAAGGCGCCTCATGTGCGTGGTAAGTGGGTGTTGTGTGTTGGTAAAGGGAGGGGATGTATCGAGGGGTCCTGGGTTCGAGTCTTGCTCACCCGGGTCCCTTGTCTTCCCTTATCTTTTTTTTTTAACAAAATCTAGGGTTTTAGAAATTGTTAACAATCTAAATAAAGGGTTGGCGGCGCAATATTTACTAATTCTTACATTATAGGTTTAAATCGTTGTTTGAAAACCCCGCACTATCAAGATGTTACAAAAAACCAACCCTACGACATGGTTATTATTTTTTCAGCTTATTCAAAAGTTGATTTTTAGCCAAAACCTTTAAAACTACATAATTTATAAACCAGCTTAATTTAACAACATTAATAAAAGCACTTTCAGCTTTTGACAACAAAGAAGAATAAGCTAGAAAATAAGCTAAAGTTTGACAGCAGCTACTTGAAATGGCTTTTTTTTAAAAGCTTAAAAAAAAAGCTAAGTCTCTTTTAGACTTAGGGTCAATTTATGCTAAAGACAAATGGAACATAAATACCCTAACCCCCCCCCAACCAACAAACACCAACATAACTACTAGATAAGCTAAAAGGTTCCCCCCTAAAACCTAAAAATTTTAAAATGGGCTAAAAAAGAAAAGGATAAACAAGATCATGCTAAATTAAGTTGTGGGAAGCTTTATGGACAAGAAAAAGTTTTAACCAAAGCTTAAGAGGTTTTTTTAAATGATAAACTGGGACTATTCAAAATAGCTAAAAAAAGAAATAAGCAAACTAAACTATTTCTCTAACTTACCTAAAAAAAAGCTACCTAGGATCACAATTTGTGCTTATGGGATAAAACTCAAATAAGATTAAAATCAAAACTTAAAGCAATCCTTTTGCCTAAGTTAAACTGGAAAAAACAGCCAAGTGGCAAGATTGGGCTTAAAATAAGCAACCAAAATATGTTAATCAAGGGCTGACCTTTTGTGTTGAAACTTTGAGTCTTATTACTAGGGTTATAAGCATCTTAATATAAGCCTAATATTGGGCTTTAAGTTGCCTTAAAGGCTTGAGAACAATATGCCTAAATGTTTTTTTACCCCCTTTTGCACCAGGGGCTTTATGGCAAAGCTTCAAGGGCTTATTTGACACTTTTTAAGCTGTCAAATCATGCTCTAAAATCACAATTAATGCTCAAACTGATTGATGATGTGCTATAGCCAAGGGGGCTTGTGCACCAATTTGTGCTTTTGAAAATTAATTTTACTTGCTTATTTTTGTGAATGAAAAAGGCTTTTGGTTTTTTTTTTACAAACTGTGACAGAAAAAAAAAGCTGGTGGTTTTGACTTATAAAGTCAAAAGAACAAAGGCTCTTGACAACCTTGTTTTGACACACTAAACACAATCTTTTGAACCTTAAACTTAAACCACAAGTGCTTAATCAAATAAGCACTTGTGGGATCCTTAAAAACTTCACAGTTTCAAAAGAGGTTTTAGAAAACCTTGGAAAACAATTTTTCCAACCTAAATAAATGTTTTTAACACACATTAAAAGTGACTTAAAACTTGACGCTTAAATTGATCCAAGTAACCATAACCAGCCAAAACCCCTTTTTGACCGTTTTAAACCTTGTGCCAAACACCCCTTTATCTCAAAACTGTTTCAAACAAAAAAAATGGAGTTTTTTAAAAATCCATTTTTTTTTAAACTAAAACTTTAAAAAACATTTTATCTAACTTCTACTTCATTATGACGCTATTTCTTAAGCTATTTTAAAACTAAAAAATTCCTTAGCTTATTAGAAAAATAAGTAGTTTCTCTACTAGCTTATTACATATTATGACTGTTTTTAAGAAATCAAGCTAATGTATAGGACCAAAATTATGAATTAAAAAGCTTACAACAAGCCTCAATAATAAAGCCAAACTAATGTTTTAAAACAAATATTGAAAAAGCAAATAAGCTTGTGTCTAAAAATTAAGGCTAATTGGAAAATTGAGAGTTGTACCTTGGATTTTGTTTGTCTCAGAAACAAGGCCATTACTTTCTGAGTGAGTGGCCACTAAAAAAACCCCTGTCTAATGGCCCTTGACCTCTATTCCCTGAGCAATAAGTTCATAAGGCTTATTGAGCTTATTTCTCCAAATGCTTCCAAAATCACATTTCAAAGGACCATTTATGAACTGAAATTTAAATATAAAACAGTATTAAAGAGCTTATAACAAGCTTTAAGCTGAAATTAGAGCTTTATTAACAAGGAATAAGCTTATTACCTTTTTATTGCAGAGCTTTATTGAGTCAATGTAGTCTTAATTTTCATTAAAATTTGCGAGAATTACAATGCATAAAAGAGACATTAACTTTTTAAAACACTTCAACTTATATAAAAAACGACATAAAACTTAATTTAAAACTTAATTAAAAACTGAGAATAAGCTGGGAAATATGTTTTTTTTTTGGGGGACACAATGGCTTACAAGCTTTTTATTGCCGGCGAAAAACTTAAAACTAGGTCTTCCTCTTCTTTTTCTTGCTGTTGTGTTTGTTTGTAGACACACAAACACAGGTTGTCTTGTTTGTTTTGTGGATGAGATAGAGCCCTTAATCTTGGCCCTTCAATCTTTAAAATCAATCCTAGCCATCGAATTTGGTCTTGGGGGGTGTGGGATTGCCAAGTTGGCAACTTTGTGGCTGGGAAAGGTAGTGGAGGAGGGGGAAGGTGAGTATCCATGGTGGTGGTGAAGATTCATGGGGTAAAAACGGGTAAAACAACCCGTGAGTGTGTTTGAGAGGGAAAAACACGCGGGAAAAGAGGTTGGAGTTATAACAGGGTACATGTTTGAGAGATTGGCAAAAATGGTCCCTCCAAGTTTATTGTTTCATTGCACAATTGGTCCTTGTGGTTAAATAACTTTTGGGGACTTGGCAAAACAAGTCCCCAAGAGTTATATAACTCTTTGCAAATTTCGTCCTTGTGGAGTACAAGTTAGGGGGGTTGGCAGTTTTGCCCCCCTACTTGCTACTTTGAGCAAATTGCAAAATTAACCCTTCTCTTTTCTTTTCCTCTTTTCTTCTTTTTTATATAAGTTTAGGGTTTGGCAATTTCAGCCCCTAAACTTATATTTCTTGAACTTTGGCCCCGGGGTTGACTTGGGTTGACTTTGACTTTGACCAGTTGACTTTTCTGTTGACTTTTTGACTGGATTGACTTTCCGGCTTTGATTTGGCTTTGTCTTTCACAGTCTTTTCCATTCCGAGTCCAGTTTTGTCGTTTTGGCTTTGTTTTTCGTCCTTTTCTTGGTTATCCGTTCCTGCACAATACAATTAGCAAAACAAGCGTATATTTGGCATTTTAAGTCCGTTTTTGGTTATTTTAGCTTGTTTTTAAAGGTAAAAGGTATGTGTATTTAAGCACATACCACACCTATATCTGAAAGAGCAGATCCGAACAAACAATCGAGCAATGAGAAACCACAATAATAATAAATAATAATAATAATAATAATAATACTATGTATCCGCAATACTAAAGAAATAGACAGAATTAACTATCTATACAACAACTAATTTAACATATCCTCTAATTTAGGGTAAGAGAATAATTTCTCTACCATGACCACCGATCCTTACATGAATTACACATATACAAACAAAAGAAAAACCAATAATACACAACACCTTACAACCAAACACAATAAAAGCAATCATGTCACAGTCTATACGTGTTGTGATGCCTTTATAGATTATGTTGGCCAGCCATAAATTATAAGTGCCTTCCTTTTCACACTGTACATACTTCCAAGATTACCCATTTCAATCATAATTCAAATATAAGCACACATTAACAAATTGAACATCTTAAAACCACTCCAACTAAACACATAAAGGATCACCATCAAATAACTACCTACTTATATCAAATAAAATCAAAGACGACATAAAGGAACCGAAAGTCTAGCAACAATTCCCAAAATAAACACAATATCCGAAATAAATATCAATAACAACATGACGAGTAAAAGATGGTGGATAAACTTATTAGTAGGCCTCCGCTTGAGTTTTGATTTTCCTCCACAAGAATCACCCGACTTCCGCGGTTCCCACCTATTATACGCATCCGACAAATGATCACTCTACATATCTCCTTCGTTTCCACAAGAGCCCTTATAAAGCTTAAGTCCTAGTTGGGAAAAACGATACCCCAAAGAGACTTCTAACGGATGGGGGAACACATAGCTAAAAGTTACTAAGAAAGTAATACATATCATATTAGATAATGAGGTAGGCAAATAACTAAAATGACTATCATAGCAAATACGAGATTATATAAGCTAAGCAAAAATAGAAGGGAAAGCATAGCAGTTATAAACATCAAACACTTAAGCCCTAAATGCATCTACATGAAGACCCCTTATTATAGTCCTAGGCACGAACCACATAACTTCCTCTAAACCATTGGCTCTGATACCAATCTGTCACACCCCGCCAAGGCGGAAACGCGAGGCGCGACGAGAAAGGGAATCATCACAACACATTAGCGTCTATATAAAGAAACTAAAACATGCATAAAATAAAAGGTATAGACACCGCAGTGTCCATGAAAATACCCCAAGCACATCAAACAAAATCAAAAGCTCTGACAATGAAATAGGCAGTTTATGGTCAACGTCATGACATGCAAACATTCATACATCCTAACAAAGCAAAACAATTAACATTCATCATCCAAAACAAATAATGAAATCTAGATAACCTAAACTTCGCCAGCTACCTACGAGTCATTACTAGCCACTTTTCCTAACTTTAATCTCATCCTGCTGAATACCTGAAAATGATGCTTATACGTCAACACAATGGTTGGTGAGAAACATAGGTTTTCAGACACACATATTCACATTCCAAAACAATTTATCCAATTACTGTGATTATAAAAACAATACTTTTGCATGACAATTATGCTAACTAACATACAAGATAACATGCAATTCAATCCAATAAATTCATTCACACACAAGCAACGACCTCAATCGCTCTTGGATCAATACCAATCTCTTTCCTCAATCTCGTGGCCATGGATACCCCTCAAGTAATCCTCCCTGACTAGGCAACAATTTCTTCCACTAAACAGGCCATGGATACCCCGCAAGTTAACCCGCCGTGACTTAGTTTACATACATCATATCACACATCACCATAACAGTGCACAAGTAACGCATATCAGTCACATAATAGCTCCATGCGTTTACACTAACCCATAATCACAACAATTTAAAACTCATTTCAACACTTGCAATCATTTCTATCCCAAGTTTAAAACGCAATAAAAAGTAGGACTATGTAACTCACTTGAACCACAAATGTGCAAGCTATCCCAATTCCTATCACGCAACTATACAAATAAAAAAACCACGGGTTACACACGACCAAGCTAAAAGACTCAAGACCATGTAACACACATTAAGATGGATTGTATAAGGGTTTTGATTAACCATCATGGTCACCCTGACAACACCATGCCCAACCTTAACCACCTCATTAACACATTACACTAGTTAACTACAATTTATTCAGAATTCCAGACTTTTAGTGTATCTTTACTAACTTAAAACCCTTACTTACTGACCTTCATAAATTATACCAAAAATCATCTAAGTTTATTTATGAGTTTACTAACTACCTTGTGATTCCCAAGTACTCATTACATGTGAAACTATCCCAAATAAAATCCAACTTCAAAATTGTCCCAATTCGGATCTGATTGCACACTAAAATATATGGCCCTAATTACCCTACTTAGACATACAATCAGAACCTATCCTTCTAGGGTTTCTTTATATACATATTGAACTTAACCATTGTAGATTGTCTAACCTTAATTCAACTCTTAAGTTAGGGTTTTACCCTCCTAAACATGACCTAATTTTGACCCCGTATTCACTGTTTTGACAACTTTTCTTGTAACCAACATTTAACCAACTTTCAAAACTCAAAATCATTTGAGGCCAAACTTTTTGAAAAATAGACTCTTTGAAATACAATTTAGGCTCTTGAATCATATCAAAACATGTACCTAACATCTAGATATCATCAGTTGAACACAGACCTAAAATTTGCTCAACTCTAAATCATGTTCTAAACTCACTACCCTAACCATGCACCATACATGATACATAACCAAACAAACCCCTACTTAGCATAATCATTATTAAAGTTAAAATATAAATTGTATTTTAAATAAACCCTAGATCCATCAATAAATTAAAGTAACATAGAATATCATAAACTAGCTAAGACGAACATACTTACCTTGAATACTAGCACCTAAACAACAATTCTTAAATGATCTTTGGACAAACACTAAATCGGCACTCCTATGGTTTGTTGGACTGAGCAGAAATCAACAGGCACACGGGAAGGTAGAAAATAATTATGGTGCTAGGTTATTGTATGTTATACCACTAAGTATCCTTATCCCTTAAGACTTAGAGTTTGACAATGTTTAGGCTTCCTAATCCCTATCCAAATCTATCATACCCCACCAAGGCGGAACCACAAGGTGTAACATATTAATAACATCACGCAAGATGATAGATAAAACACCATACATGAATTAAGATAAAAAAAATATCCGAATTACAACATTTCCAAGTACAAGTTTAAAATGTACAACTTAACATAAGTTGTTTCGCTTTCGAACATGGTTATCCCAAAATACATGAACTTCGAAAGCAAGGAGACATCTTGTAGGTGTCTAAATAAAAATGTGCTAAGTTTTCACTTAAGGAAGGTCACTTGAAAAGCGTGATAAAAAAGGTCAATTACCGAAATAGTTGGTGAGTTCTCAAGATTTTGTACACCAAATATAGTTTTATAAAAGAGTAGACGTCCAATAACAGTTTGCCAACTCATTGGCAAGATATCAAAAACAGTTGTCCAAACCGAAATCAATTTCCAAATAAGTTGAGAGTCCAAAACAAACCAATGTATATGTATGTTATAGTGATTATGCGAGGCACTACTTAAACGTATTCACCCTAACCGTTCCAACCTTCAATCAAGTTCTAGTTGTATAGTGCGGCACAAACACTTAGTACTATGCACCCTTGTATGGGGATTAAGGGAGGGGCTAGTCTCCCAAATAGTGGCTATCTAAAAGAAAAGAAAAAAAAAAAAAAAAAATAAAAAAGGCATGAAGAGATGTATAAAAAAATAGGAAACAAGAAAAAAAGAAATAAAAAAAAACAAATCCAAAATTCATAAGCAAAAGAAAACCCTATGCCAACCCAATCACCCTCCTCCCCCCACCCACCCCCTACCACCTCCTCTGCCTCCCCACCTCTCCCCCCTCAAACATCGCCCTTTCCGCCAGCCCCCTCTAAAAAACACTGTTCCTCCCCCCTACCCATCCCACACCCCCCCTCCCTTCCTTCTACTACACCAGCTCCTCTACCCCAACCCCCTCCAACACCGCCCAAAACAACACCTCAACCCATCCCTCCTCACCCCCCCACCCCCACCCCCCCCACCGTCCTCCAACCCTAGCCATACCACACCACCCACTTTCCCCCCACCCCCCCCCACCACTCCCACACACACTTTCTATGAACACCCATACCTCCCAACCCCCACCCCACCCCCTCACACCCACACCATATCCCGCTCACTTAGCACTACTCACGCCCATCCACACACCTTTTCATCGCCCCACCTCGCCCCCCCCCAACACCACCCCCTACTGCGATCGCCACCCCCCCCCTTCTCCCCCCATACCCCCACCACTTCTCGCTAATCCCCCCCATTCCTTCCCCCCCACGCACCTACCACGAACTTCTCTCGCACCCACCCCCCTCCACTCCACCCTTCCACACGTTCTCCACTTTTCAACCCCCACTTACACCGCCTTTACTCCATTGCCTCCCGCTTACCTCCCCCACAAACCTAATACCCACACCTCTAACCCTCTTCTCCCCTACGTCTCCTCCTCACTCCCAGAATCAGTCACCTACCTCGCCCCACCTCCCCCACCAGACCACACACCCATCATAGCCGCACCTCCCCCCCCCCTCGCCCTGACCTGGCTCCCTCACAGCACCCGACCTAAAACCCAATCCTCTCCACCTCTCCCTACCTCTCCATGTCGTCAACACCCTCCCCACTATCTACCCTTCCACCCCCCACCCCATCTCCGCCCCATCACCCTCTCACCCCCCATCATCCCCACCCCACTCACCCACCCCCCCCTGACCCAACCCCGTTCTCCCAATTTCCCACACAAATGCACTCCCACTCCTCCCATCCAACCCCACTCGACTAACCACCCCGTACATATCCCCTCCCCTCCACAACCACAATTCCCACAACCCTGACACCCACCCCGGGCTCCCCCGCCCCCCGTCCGCCACTCTCCCCCACCCCCCCCCATAAACCCAGACAGCCGCACCAACACCCACTCCACCCCCCAAACCACCCCCAAGCACCCTCCCCCCTTACTTCTCCCCCCAACACCCACCAAGCCACGCTCAACCCCACCACCTAACCCCCCTAACTCCCCCCCACCCACTCATCAATCCCACCCCTCCCCATACCATCCCACCCCTCCCGCACCCCCTCTTCCTGCACCACCGCCCCAACCACACCCACCCTTCCCTCTCACCGCACAACCCGTCCACATCCCCCCCCCCCCCCCCCCCTAACCCCGCTCACCACCCCCACTCTTGTCCACCGCCTTAATCCCCCCAGTACCCTACCCCCCACCCCCACCCCTCCCTAACACACCACCACACTCCACACCCCCGCCCCCCGTACCCTATCCCACCATCACTCATTACGCG
The DNA here is from genome assembly GCA_026074375.1 of Tanacetum coccineum. Classification (NCBI taxonomy): domain Eukaryota; kingdom Viridiplantae; phylum Streptophyta; class Magnoliopsida; order Asterales; family Asteraceae; genus Tanacetum; species Tanacetum coccineum. Next base: position 20,760 of record BQNB010054589.1, read on the forward strand.
GTCTAACAACGCCCCTCCCCCACCCCCACCCCCGATTCAATTTCCCCACCGTTCCCTCCCGTAACCCTACCTCCTACAACGACCATGCCCCCTTTGCACCCTAACCCCCCCCCCGCCCCCCCCACTCACCCACAACCATCCCCCCCCTTCGCCTCCATCATCCCACAAACCCCCTTCCCTACACTCCCCACCCCTCATCTAACTCTACGACGGATCTCCCCCCCCCCCTCCAACCCCATCGCCCCAATCCACCCCCTTGCGTCACCTCCCCCACCCCCACCACCACTCCCCCTCGAGCACACCGCCCCCAACAGTCCACCCACCCCGCCCCAAGTGAACACCCCCCCCTTCCTCATCCGATACTCACATCCGCCTCCCTCCCCCTCCTCACGCACACCTCGTCTGCAACACCCCCGCCTTAATGCTCACACCCCCACATCCATTCATTCCCTGTCTCTCATTCCCTCCGCTCAACCACCCCCGCCATGACCCAGCACCCCCCATTATCACACCACGTCATGCCAGTCCAACCCCCCGAAGCCTCTAGTACCCCCCTAACCCTATCCCCTACTTTCACCGCCCCCTACCCGAAACCACCACCCCGCTGCGACAACACCTTCCCCCATCCTACGCCATTCGACTCAACCACACCACTCCCCGCCACCCCACCGTACTCACTCCCCCACCCTCATATCTACACATACACCAGTTGCCCACGACGCCTACACCAACGCCCTCTCTTCCCCGTAGCCATCCAATCACCCCCCCACCACACGATTCGCACCCACCCCCCACGCCACCACCCCCTCCTTCCCAACACCTACGCCCCGCACACCATCCGCCTTCAGGCGACACAACCCTCGCACTCACCCCCCCCCCCGCCAATCTCCCACACTCAACCCTCCCCACACTCTCCCGCTTACACGCCGCCCCCACCAACCCACCACTCTCTTCCTCCCCCACCACCCTTCCGAACCCCCCGCACCGTTTCTCCCCGCCTGCTAACCCCCTCCAATCCTCCCCTTCCTCTGGATCCCCCCACCACCCCCACGACAAACCCCCCTCCCACCCTCCCACCCCTCCACCTCCCGCCCCACCAACCTACCACTCCCTCCACCACCCGGCGCCCCCCCTCCTAACCTCCCCTCGTGCCCTCCTCCAACACCTCCATCTTCCCCCCCCAACCTCCTGAATTGTGAGTTGTTCTTACCCCCCCCAATACCAAACACCCCTTCCTTTAACGCAACCCTCCACCCCATAACACATACCCGCACGACCACCCCAATCCCCCCTCCGCCCCACCCCACCCATCCTCCTAGCCCTACAACCTCCGCTCCCTCACCTCCATCACCCACTCACCTCCCCCACCCCCCCACCACCCTCTAATTCTCGGCACCCCCTCAGTGATTCCAAAAACTCCTCCAATCCCAAACACCCCATCCACCCCACCCACCACCACTCACACTCCTCCCACCCCCTTAAACACCCCCCCCCTAAACAAACCCCACATACATCCAACCCATTCTACCACCCCCCCTTCCCGCCACCCATGTTCCCCACTCACCCGCCCACCCCTCCCCGCCCTTATTTCGACGCCCCACCAGCACTCAATCCCCACCCCACCCCGCCCTCCACCCTCTAAACCACCCGCCCACACTCACCCCCGTCCAACACCCTCCTACACCTCAGCCCTCTCCCCACCCGCCTCTCCCACTACTACTCCTACCCCCCACCCCCCCCACAACACCACCACACCAACTCCACACCCCTCCACCACACACGTTCCCCCCGGACCCACTATCCCGTCTTCCGGCTTAACCACCTGTCGCTGTGTGTGAGTGCAACTGCTCGCAACGCCCAAACCTACCCTCCCTTCCATTCCCCCACTCCTCCCTTAAATTACGAAAACACCCACCTTTACCCAACCCCCCCCCCCCCCCAGATGATTTTTATAATTTCCGCCCACTCCACCTATAGACCCCCCACCCCACCTCCCCTCACCCCCCCACCCACCAACCACCACTCCCCCTCTACAGCACATCACCCATCCCCCCACTCCACGCCACTCACTCTATCCCTCCACTCATCTACCCCCCCCCCCCCTCTTCCCCCATCCCACCCCCCATCACCCTGAAAATTGGCCCCCCTCCCTCAAACTTCTGAGATCACCCTGCTCACCATCTCTCCCCCATACACCCCCTCATTACCAATACTTCAACCTATCTTCCCATTAAACTGGCCCATCCCCACCCTCACCATTCCACCCACCCCCTTTTCCCATTATCCCCTCCACCCCCCCACTCATCTTGCCACCCCACCATTTCCCCCCTCGATCACCCAAATCCCCAATCACTTAGCACGACCCTACCACTCCACCCCACGTTTCAGACCTCCACTCCCCCCTTCACCCAATATCCCTTCCACCCCACCCACCCACCTGTCCCCCCCCGCCATCTCCAACCCTCAACTTCCCCCCACACACTCGCACTACCCCACAACTTCCACCCCGCCCCCTCCCCCACCCCCAGGTCACCACCCCCTCTCACCTCCCCGCCCACTCCCCCGCACTCACCACACCTCCTAACAATCACCCCCCTTCCCAACACCTATTTCCGCACCCCCCCACCCCCCACCCCACACACTCCAATTCCCTCAAACCCACACCCACCATCCTCACACTCCTATCACTTCCCCCCCCTAGACCTTCCCACCCCCAGACTTTACCTCACCCCCCACAACAGCTCCCCATTCCCCCCCACCCCTCACACCCCTCACACAATATCCACGATTTCACTCACTCACACTCCCCGCAATCCTACCTCTACACCACCCCCGCCCCTACCACCCCTCTCCCACTCGCACCCTCCCCCACCTACCTGCACCCCCCACTTCACCATAGACTCACACCCTCCCCCCCACCATCCTCTGAAATCCCCACCCCCACCCATACCCCCACTCTTCCCCCCTTTACTCACCACCCCCCCCGCCACCCCATGTCCATCATTTTGCCCTACCATGCCCCAGGCCTCGACACCACTCCGCATTCCACCTCCTCCCCGCGCTCATAACACTCCGCTCACCCCCCCTCCCCTGAAGCCCCCCCTACGACGCAACAACCCTCCCCCCCCACCCCCACACTCCCTCCTCGCATCATTACCTTCCTCTTCCACCCCTCAACCCCCCCCACCACGCTCCCCACTACGCGACACCACTCCCACCCCTTACCCCCCAGCCCACCCCTTCTTTACAACCCCCAGAAGAGACCAACCCTAGATCTCCGCATCCTCTACACTATCCACTATTTTCCCTCCATCCCAACACAAACCCCCCCTCCGAACCCACCCTCACAATTTCCCAACAACACCAAAATCCACACCACCACCCCCTCACTCTTTCACCCCCCAATATTCAACCCACACCCACCAATACGCCGTCACCACCCTCCCACCCCGTTATCTACACCCCCCTCAACGCAACAATCACGCTCTCACCTCTCCACACCTCTACCCAAACCGTACCACCCCCCACTACAGCCCGAACACTATATCCATCCCCTCTCACAAACCTGTCCAAATACTCCTCCCCCCCTCGTACACCACTAATCCTAACTCCCACCGAACTCCCCACACCCCCACTACACACCCACCCGTCTTACCCCCCCTTCAATAATTCATTCCCCCACCCCACACACATACCCACCCCCACACCCCCCCACCACTACTTCCCTCCCCTTCTCCCGAAGCCCGTCACCGCATCGACCACCCCCTCCCCCTCTCCCCAACTTCACCGCCTACTAACATTCTCACCAAACCACATGCACACTCCCCTCCCCGAGCCTCCCCCGTGGTCCATATCCCGCACCCATTCCCTCTTACTCCACCCCATCCCACCCGCCTCAACACCCCCGCATCGCCACGCCACCTACCACCCCTCACACCACCCTAATCTCTTCCCATCGAACCCCTACTATTCTTGAACCCCTCCACCCCCACCCACCCACACCCTAACCCGAAACCCATAACCCCAATGTAAGAACCATCAGCACCCCCCGACCCCAACCAGTACCCACCGATATTAAAACACAATATCAAGTTCAAAAGTGCACAAACCAACAGCTTCATAACAAAAAAGCAAAACCACACAAATGACACCATCATGCTTTCCACCCCCAAAACATAACCTAACATGTAAAAAAAGGCAAGTAGGATAAACGACACAAAAAGAATAACTATAATAGGACATCTCGTCAAACCACACAAAGGAGGCAACCCAAACGAAACTTACCAACCTTCTACTTGCAACCTAATGCAAGTAAAATACCTAATTAAACCAATGACGATATGCTCAAAAACCAAATTACTGTTCACTAGTATTATGCCTTGGTTATCACATTTATATTCCACAGTCACTTTTAATCACAAGAGCGCAATACAACCATTTAGACCTAAAATTTCCTGGCAACTTTAAGTATTTATGTTGACCAAGAAAACCAAAGCATTTGATACACGCACTTCTCCAGGTCAAAATTCATATTTTATGAGAGTCTATGAAAAATTTTTTCCAAAATTTAATAAGGTTATATACTCGAACCATTTGATACCCCGACTCTAAAAACGGCCAATCTGGGAACTCCTACCAAAGTATTTAATGAACAGAGGGTCTAAATCAATATTATATGAGTTAGACTAAGGGGAGACTCTAAATAACCCATACAAGTGTCTCCCAAATCAGTTTCAATGATAGATAAATCGTGTTTTATGATTTATGATCATTTTAGTACAAGGGTTGAAAAGAGATTTTTGGGCAGTTTTGACACCTTTCACCATTTTGCAACTTTGACTAACCAAACAACCTCATATTTTTAAAAGCTTAATATTTCTGGCAAACAAGACCCAAAGCACTAGATTCTAAAGGCTCTTGACTCATGGTCAAAATATTTATTAACATCAACTTATGCTCCAATCAATATGACCTAAAAATAAAATAGGGGCTGTTTGAAAAATAGCTTTGACTTAATCAAGTCAAACCACTATACCAAAATGCAAAAACGACCAAAACAACTCTTGAATTATGGTTTTAAGCCATTGCATGTACAAGTTTACACCCGATCTAGCTCTAAATCATGGTTTTACGCCCCATAACATCACTAGTTTTATCATTCGAATCATCAAATCACTTATACAACTTTTATAAGAATATTACTATTATTTAAAGAGTGTCAAAACACTATATTATCAGTAAGTTTATTATCTTGTGGGTTAGAACAAAAGAAGATGAACAATATGTTGTATGAAGCCATAAATGGCACTTTTATCGGACAACGAAAGGCCCAACCGTCTTGTACCTTTACCTTACCTATGAGAACACCAAGAGAATGACAATATGAAGATGAGGCTAAGATGATTCAACTTTCTAAGATGATGCTTTTGATGAAAAACGAATCAAGAAGCTTGTTAAGGATGATTAAACAAGCCTTTTGGAGTGTTATTCTTGTGTTAAACAAGATTTTTGAATGGTGGTTGATGGTGGTGGTGTGGTGGCTGAATATTTAAAGAGAGGAGGAGGAAAACCAGATCTAGAGAGAGAGATAATTGAGATAGAAGTGTGTGTGAGAAGATTAAATGAAATGATGAAAATAAAGTAAACATAGAAGAAGGAAATGAGCTCATTAGACAAGGAAAAGGTGAGCATGTGAGGAGGAGGGGGAGGGATCCGGTTTTGGGGCCCTATAAGGGGGGTTTTAATTATTATTTTTCTTATAAATATGTTATATATATTTTTGGTATAATTGTGTAAAAGTTGCATAAGTAAAATATGTAAAAATGTATAGTTATGTGTATAATTTGTAATTTATTGTAGGTTAAATGTAAAATGTGATATATAATGTTGGTTAAGAGTGAATTTATACACTTAGTCATATTGAAGTGTTTTAAGTCCGTTATAAGAAGCGTAAGTTCAAAAACATAAAAATTTACGAATTATCGCGTTTACCGAGAAACTTACAAGTTATGTAAAGTGAATTGACCTAAATGCACAAAAATGAATGACTTATGTTTTCCCATGTGTTTTGAAATTGTTATAATGTTATTTGAGCATAACATTGGTCGTTAGGACCATTAACTAGGATCGTTAGGTAAAAGGTGCGCTCACGTAACTAGGGTTCCTAGTAAAAAAGCGTTAAATGCTAAAAATAGTATGACCAAATAAAAGTGACTTCACAAATAATCAAAAGAGTCAATTATCATACGTTTACTTTCGGTTACTGACCTCAAAATTAACGGATGTCACAGTTTTCCCCCGTTAAAGGGAATTTCGTCCTGAAATTTTAGTTGCTCGTCCTAAGCTGAGCGCTTTCTAATAGTTGCGGATATTTGCGCTTCATCTCGTCTTCTCATTCCCAAGTAAAATTATGGTCCTCGTCAGGAGTTCCAATGAACTTTTACAATAGAAATCCAACTTTGTTTAAGCTTCTTGACCTCACGGTCTATAATTTCAATAGGTTCCTCAACAAAACGTAGTTTGTCGTCGATCTTGATTTCTTCTAGCGGTACGTGCAAGTTTACGTCAGCTAGGCATTTCTTCAGGTTCGACACGTGGAACGTGTCATGAATGCCTACAAGTTCTTGCGGTAGACGCAATCGAAAAGCAACAGGACCCACTCGCTCGACAACCTCAAACGGTCCTACATATCTCGGTGAAAGCTTGCTTTCTCCTACTTTTGCCTAAGCTATGGGCATTCGACATTTCCTCCTATACAATACTTCAAATGGGGCACACTTCACGCTCGAGTGTTAACTGTTGTTGTATGAAAATTCTACTAATGGTAGATGAGTATCCTAGTTTCCACCAAAATCAATTGCATAGGCTCTAAGCATATCTTCCAGTGTTTGAATCGTACGCTCACTTTGGTTATCAGTTTGGGGATGGTAAGCGGTACTCAGATCCAGTTGCGTTCCAAATGCTTTCTGTAGTGATTACCAAAATCTTGATGTGAAATGACTGTCACGATCATATATAATTAACACAAGCACACCGTGCCTTGCTACAATCTCGATGATGTATACCCTTGACAACTTTTCTGTCTTGTAATCTTCACGGATAGCTAAGAAATGTGCAGATTTGGTCAGTCGATTAACAATGACCCAAATCGAGTCGTAACCGCTACTGGTTCTCGTTAATCTGGTTATGAAGTCCATTGTGATATTCTCCCATTTCTATTTGGGAATCTCTGGCTGTTGAAGTAATCCTGATGGTTTCTGATGCTTTGCTTTGACTTTAGAGCATGTCAAACACTTACTAACATACAAAGCGATATCCTTCTTCCATTCCATGGCCCCACCAATATACAGTCACGTAGAACATTAGTAACATCTGGACCTCTCTAGGATGTACAAAATACTTTGTAGTATGGGCTTCATTCATTATTAAAGTTCTCAAATTGCCATAAACTGGCACCCAAATTCGTTCAACAAAATACAGTCTGACGTCGTCTTTCCTTTCAGACTGTTTGTCTAGAGATCGCAACATTTTTGTTTGACTATTGACGTTCTTAGACGCTTCAATCTGAGCTTCCAGTATCCTATCCTTAATGTTAGAGTGAATCTTCATGTTCATAGCTCGAGTTCATCTTGGTTTCATCCATTCCTTACTGCTCAATGCATCAGCTACTACGTTCGCTTTACCTAGATAGTAGTGAATCTCGCAGTCATAATCGCTGAAAAAGTTCTATCCATCATCTTTGACGCATATTTAACTCTTTCTGATCAAAGATATGTTGGAGGCTCTTATGGCCAGTATATATAATGCCCTTTGTTCTGTAAAAATAGTGTCTCCAGATTTTGAGAGCAAATACTATTGTGTCCAACTCTAAATTGTGAGTGGTGTAATTCTTCTCATGGATTGAGAGTTATTTGGATGCGTATGCAATTACCTTGTTTCTCTACATCAACACACAACCAAAACTCTGGTTCGATGCGTCACAATAAACTACAAAGTCATTTGGTCCTTCGGATCACGCCAAAATCAGGGCATCACACAACATGTCCTTCAGTGTCTAAAAGGTGTTTTCTTGTTCATCACCCCAATCAAAATTCTTTTCTTTTTGAGTCAACAGGGTGAGAGGTTTGTAATCTTTGAGAAGTTTATGATAAATCGCCTATGATATCTTGTCAATCCAAGAAATTAATGGATCTCGGTTGGGGTTTTCGAGGCTTCGAGTTCTTTACTGTTTTGATTTTGTTGGGATTCACATGAATACCTTCATTGTTCACTACATGTTCGAGAAAATGAACTTCTCGTGGCTAAAATTTACATTTCAAGAATTTTCTAAACAGTTTCTCTTTTTTAAGCAACTCCAATATCAACTTCAGATGAACTTCATGCTCCTATTTGGTCTTCGAACACATTAGGATGTCGTCAATGAAGACGATGAAAAACTTTTCAGAATATGGTTTACATACACGGATCATAAGGTCCATGAATACCGCAGAAGCATTAGTCAAACCGAAAGGCGTGATCAATAATTCAAAATGTCCATATCTCGTCCTGAATGCAGTTTTTGGAGATATCTTCTTCGTGTACTCTCAACTGATGATAGCCAAATCGAAGGTCTATTTTTGAAAAATATTGTGACCCTTGCAGCTAATCGAACAAGTCATCGATCTTGGGGAGAAGGTAGCAGTTCTTGATAGTCAGCTTGTTCAGTTCTCAATTATTAGTACTCATACAGAACGAACCATCTTTCTTCTTAACAAACAACCCTGGATCTCCCCAAGGTAAAGAACTAGGTCCTATGAAACCTTTTTCTTGGAGCTCCTTAAGATGTTTTGACTGTTCTTATGTTTCCGTAGGTGCCAAACGATAAGGTGATTTCACAACAGGCATAACTCCAGGAATAAGATCTATGTGAAATTCTACTTCGCGAGATGGGGGTAAACTTGATAGATCTTCTGGAAACACGCTGGAGAAGTTACGTATAACGGGGAAATCTTTGAGTTTCAACTTGTTTACCTTTACGGTCTTCAACTGTTTTAGGTTTCCTTCGGGCCGTTCTCCATAAACTTCTAAAATCTCTTTGTTATATAAAGGGATTTGGAGAATTTTCTAAAAACAAACTATCTTTGCCTTAAGCATGGATAACCAATCCATTCCTACAGTCATGTTGAAATTACTGTGTCCGAAAGGGATCAAGTCAATAAGAAACGTATGACATTCTAGTTCTAGTCCACATCCGCAGACAATCTTGTTGGTTTCTAACTTTAGACCGTCAGTAATTTAAATTTCGTAATTGGGGCTAATAGCACTAGGTTTCGAGTTAATCAAGGGAAAGAAGTCGGTAGAACTAAAATTAAAATAGGCATCGAAATCGAATATTATGGTAGAAAATGATCGATGAAGGAAAAAGTAGTCGTCATGACGTTTAGATCTTGCTGGGCTTCCTTAGCAGCAATGGAAAAACTTCTAACACGGGTTGGTTTCCATTGTTCTTCTAATTGTAGGAGCTAGACCCCGAATGTAGCGATCAATACGCTTGCTTTCCGGAGTTACCGTGTACGGCACTAGTCTAGCCAACTCATGAAATAAAATATATGTACTTATCAACATCAGCTCCAATCATAACATGATTCTAGAACTCTTCCTTAAATTTATTGATTGCATTATCCAGACAGTATTCCTCCCTTAACAACTTCTTTAGGTCCTCCCAGGGTTTGGGCTATAGCAATTGCCCAACCTCTTGTCTAAACTAGTATGTTCCATCAAGTTAAGGCGCGACTTTACAATTGTGGGACACTTGCTAATGTAGAGCACATACTCCATATCCCTTTTACCATGATAGAAGGCCAACTACTCTTTTCATTCCAAAGAATTTCTTAGCACCACAAGACTTGGATGTCCTGTAACTGCAACCTTACGTGTTGTATACATAGTTTGTCCTTATCTATCTCGCTTTAACTTAGGGTCATTCGCATTTTAATAGAGTATACCTCTTTTAACCTCTCATAAATCAAATCGATTAACGGCTCAAATTTCTAGTGAACAAAGCTCGTGACTGCTCTAGGTTTGCTTGGTACGGCAAGTACCTTGAGATTGTGTTTCCACGATACGTTCCGTGAGTTGCGCGTGTTCTTCTCAAGGTATGTTTTATACAAATTTGTCCACAATATTTGTTGAGTAAGTAAATTGACCAAAGTATAGTTCGAGTACCGTGCATTTATATGATGCAGCTTAAAATGAAATAACATTCGTTCAAACACAGTTGCAACGAAAGTTTATATAGAGAAAAAGATAAACGGTTTCACATATATAGTTTCAAACTGTCTCTACAATAAATTGTCTCCAAAAGATATGTCTGCCCAAAAAGTTTGTATTTCGTAGTAACTTTACAACAAAGTTGGTTTCCCCCACATAATATCATAATAAAAAGGTTTTTACCAAAAAATATGTATATCAGTAACATAAAATATAAATTTTTTATCATTTTTATTATTATTATTATTATTTTTGAAAAGTTGAAGTCGAAATAATGATTTTTAAAATTTTGAGTCGTAATAAAGTTTTTTAAAAATTTAAAGTTATAATAACTAAACACAATGAAACCGGTCGAAAGTGAATTTATATATTTTTTTTATAAAAACATTTTTCCGAATGTTGGTTGAATAATAATATTCAACAAAATTTGATGTTTACATGTGCCTTATAATACCTAAGTTTTGACGCTAAACGATGTAGTCGTTGAAAAATACTAGTTCATCATGTTTTTAAAAAGAAGTGTTCAAAAAAGTATCTCACCTTTACATGTTTTGTTACCAAAGGACTTCGACTCCTCTAAATAAGTACCATCTCTAAAACACAAATGCTAGGACAAAACTTGTTATCATGGTTACACAATTAACCAGTATCAGGTATAAGGTTCTTGTTCTCGTATCAATCCTTTTATCTTAAAAGGGGTCTCCTATGCGATGGTCATACAACCAAACAACTAGAGTGGTAACACTCTAAGGAGAGTTGCTCCTAAGGCAACTAATGACGTAATACGTCTCATCAAACGTCTTCAAGAATGAAATGTTTAAGTAACAGGTTTCCACGATAAAAACGATGTCAACTCACATGGTGGATGAGAAATAGTCGTTTGCAACACGCACGATAGGGTAAGGACAAAACATCGCGCATTTCTGCTTTCGACCCTAATCTCTCTATAGCCGAGTTGCATCCATGTCATTTGAGTATCCATCAAATCATCCAAGCCTCGCCCAAACCTCAGGGTGAATACTTCACAGTCCTTAAGTCCAAATAGCAACTTGAATCATACATTCATAACTCAATCAAATAAGAACTGAAATGGAACTTTGAAGTTAGAAGTAGGTAAAAAAGCTAATGTATTTGAAAATTACCTCAACTTTTTGGGGTCGCTCGAACAAAATCTTGAATTACTGACACTGATAGATCCCGAGCAAGCAAAGAATCTTACATTAGTAGCCAAAACGGTTGGGCTTAATAACCATGCCGAAATAAAATGAGATGTAACAAATATAGTCGAGTGAAATTTCTAATAGTGAAAGAACGAACGTCTCTACATGTTGAACATATAAAGTTCACCTGCTTCTCGCCTTGAGTTCTTACTCGGAATCTACCAATGAGTCCTTTTGAGGTCTTATGCAGGGTAAGATACGAAAAGTAGTTATAAGTGTGCGTCGTGACTCACATCGCAAAATCATCAGTTTTGCGAATAGGATATATTAAATACGCTATGACTGTAACAGTGTCCTTAATAACAAGGTGCTTAGGGACAGTGTGACACAATAACGACAGTAACCGATGTGAAAGCAAACTCAAAACATGAATGGATCAATCAAAATAAGCATGATGTACTAGAATCAAATAGTGGACATCTAAAAGTAAATAATGTACGATGCACATAATTCCTAGTATACTTTTCAGTGACTAAAGTGGAAAGTCGATTTTAAACTTGTTTAAAATAATGACTATACCCAGTGTTGCATGATACTCCCTGAATTAGTCATAGTTGATCAAGTTATGTCTAATTGAGTTCTAATGATGCAACCACTCGGACTATTCGACTAGTTTCATGTTTGGTGTTTTTAGAAAAAAGAAAATCATTTTGGGTATAGTTCGGATTTTTATTTTGAAAAACCGGCGTTCTTTATAACCTTAGGCTCTGATTACCAATCTGTCACACCCCACCAAGGCGGAACCGCGAGGTGTAACCGTATTAATAAGCATCACGCAAGATGATAGAATAAAACACCATGCATGATTAAGATAAAAAAATAATCCGAATTAACAACATTTCCAGAGGTGAGATGGTTGGTTTTTTTTTATTGATTTAAAAAAAAAAAAAAATAAAAAAAAAAAAAAAAATCAAAAAAAGAAAAAAAAAAAAAAAAAAAATAAAAAAAGTTAAATTACAACTACATAAGTTGTTTCTCTTCCGAACATGTTTATCCCAAAATACATGAACTTCGAAAGCAAGGAGACATCTTGTAAAAAGGTAAACTATCGAAATAAAAATGTGTTAAGTTTCCACTTTAGGAAGGTCACACAAGTCTACGTATGTGATGCCTTTATAATTATGTTGGCCACCATAATTATAAGTGCCTCCTTTCACACGTGTACTTACTCCCAAGACTACTCATTTCAATCATAATTCACATATAAGCACATCACATTTCACATCTTAAACCACTCCAACTTAACACATAAAGGATGCTCCATCAAATAACTACTTACTTATATCAAAATAAAATCGAAACGATATAAAGGAACGAAACTCTCGCAACGACTCCCAAAATATGAAATATTCGAAAGAAATAATCAATAACAACATGACGAGGTAAAGGGCGGGATAAACATATGTTGGGCCTCGCTTAGGTTTGACTTTGCCTCTACAAGAATCACCCGACTCTGCGGGTCCAGCCCTATTACGCGCATCTGACAAACGATCAACTATCCTATCTCCTTCGGTTCCATAAGAGGCTCCTCTTATGGATCCTTATAACACTTAAGTCTAGTTGGGAAAATGGTTCCCCAACAAGACTTCTTATGGGTGGGGGAAAAACATAGCTAAAATACTAAGAAAGTAATATACATCATATCAAATAATGGTAGACAAAATAACTAAATAAAAACTTAACAAAATTGGAAAATATAAGCTATGCAATATAGCGGGGAAGCATAGCAGTTTTAGCCTTAAGCCCTAAATGCATCTACATGAAGGACCCCTAGGTTATATTCTAGGCTCAACCACCTACTTCTCTATAATCAAAGGATCTTATACCAATCTGTCACACCCCGCCATGGAGGAAACGCGAGGCCCGACGAGAAAGGGAATCATCACAACATATTGACGTCTATATAGAGAAACTAAAACATGCATAAAATACATGGTATAGACACGCAGTGTCATGAAAATACCCGAACACATCAACAAAATCCAAAAGGCGTCTGACATTGAAATTAAGGAAGTTCATGCCAACGTCATGACATGCAAACATTTATACATCCTAACAAAGCAAAACAATTAACATTCATCATCCAAAACAAATAACGAAATCTAGATAACTAAACTTCACCAGCTGCCTACGGTTCATCTTGCCACTTTTCTTAACTTTAATCTCATTATGCTGAATACCTGAAATGATGCTTATACGTCAACACAATAGTTGGTGAGAAACATAGGTTTTCAGACACACATATTCAATCCATTACCAAAAATTATTAACTGAATTACTGTGATTATTAAACAATACTTTCGCATGACAATTATGCTAACTAACATACAAGCTAACATGCAATTCAATCAAAATCCAATTAATCAAACACCAAGCAGACGACCTCAATCGCTCTTAGATCAATCCAAATCCTTTTTCCCTCTAGCTCAGGCCGGAGATACCCGCAAGTAACCCTCCTGACTAGGCAACATCTCAATATCACATCACATAACCAAATCTCTTTCCCTCTAGCTCAGGCCATAGATACCTGCAAGTAATCTACCTGACTAGGCAACATCTCAATATCACATCACAAAACATGTAGCATATAACGCATATCAATCACATAATAGTCTATGCATTTACACTAACACATAATCACAGCAATTTAAAACTCATTTCAACACTTGCATCATTTCCATCCCAAGTTTAAAATAATGTAAAAAGTGGGACTATGTAACTCACCTGAATGCTCAAAACGCAGCTTCCAATTCCTATCACGCAACTATACAAATAAATAAACACGGTTACACAAGACCAAGCTAAAAGCTCTAGTCCATGTAACACACATATGATGGATGTCTAAGGGTTTAATTAACCATCATGGGTCACCCCGACACCTTGCCCAACCTTAACCATCTCATTAACCCATTACACTAGACAACTACAATTGATTCAAAAATGCAGAATTTTAGTATATCTTTACTCTCTTAAAAACCTTACTTGCTAACCTTCATAAATTATACCAAAAATCACCTAAGTTCATTTATGAGTTTACTAACTACCTTGTGATTCTCAAGCTCCCATTACATGTGTAACTATCCCAAATAAAATCTAACTTCAAAACTGTCCCAATTCGGATCTAATTGCACACTAAAATGTATGGCCCTAATTACCCAACTTAGACACACAATCAGAATCTATCCTTCTAGGGTTTCTTTATATACATATAGAACTTAATCACTGTAGATTGTCTAACCTTAATTCCACTTTTAAGTTAGGTTTTTACCCTCCTAAACATGACCTAATTTTGACTCGTATTTATTGTTTTGACAACTTTTCTTGTTACCAATATTTAACCAACTTCCATAATTCCAAATCATTCGAGGCTGGACTTTTTGGAAAATAGACTCTTTGAACTACAATTTAGGCACTTGAATCATATCAAAACACATTTTTAACATCTAGATATCATCAGTTAAACACATACCTAAATTTTGCTCAACTCTAAATCATTTTCTAACGTAAATCGTAACATACAACATGCATGATCATAACTCTAAACTACCCCTAATCATTATACCATCATTAAAGTTCATATATAATTTGATTTTTATGTAAACCCTAGATCCATCATAACTTATGTTACATGAATATCATAAACTAGTTAAGATGAATATACTTACTTTGAATGCTAGCACCTAAACAACAATTCTTGAGGGTTCTTGGATCACAAAAAAATTCAGCACTCCTTAAGGTTTTGGGGTCTTGAAATCGCAGGCACAAAGATATGGGGAAGAGAATTATGAGTTAGGTTATTGTTATTTATACACTAAGTATCCTTATCCCTAAAGTCTTAGAGTTTGACAAGGTTTAAGCCTCCTAATCCCTATCCTACCCCTTAGGCCGATCGTCCCCCCCTACTTTTTATTATTTTATTATTATTTTCTATTTAATTATTAATTAACTAATTATCTTCATTACCTTAAGTTTTCATAAAAACCTAAGCTAATTTGGGTAAACCTTTTTACATAAACGCTACTTATTAAACTTTCTAAAAATAACTTTTCATTTCATAATTCACTCTCTATATTTAGAAAGTCTACTATAAATATCCAAATTTCACTCACTTCACTTATTTCCAACATGATACATTTCCCATAAACGCTTAACACAAAATCATCCTACTATTGATGTAGCATTGCATGCAATACGCCATTCCTTTCGATTATCACTATACGTAAACAAATGGAATACTCATCACCAAACATAAACGCACTCAAAATGAGATGATCATACACCTCAAAATGATATCATGCACCTATTCAAACTACTTAGCACACATATATAACACATAGCACATAAGAAATCATGCAAAATGAACTCTTAGCCATTTCCAAAGGTATCACTAACCTGATTAAATCACGGATGTCACAGAGAAGTCGAGTCTTCATGAAGAAATTTGTGAAGAGGGTCATCATGAAATAGTGGTGTTTTAGGTGATTCTTCAACACCTTGAGAAATAATTAGAGAATGTTCTTGATCTTGTGTTGATGGGATACTTGATGATGGTGCATCTTGCCCAATGGACGTAGACACAGGTGAATCAGCTATTTCCATAGCTTTTGGTGCATCATCTACTGTAATTGTAGAGACAGCAATAGTTGGAGGATTGAAGTATTCATCGAATAAGGGTTAGAACAAAGTATCCCAATCATCTCTTTTTGGTGGATTACAAGGTTGTTGAGGAATAATGTTTGGTACGAGTCTTGAACTGGATGTTGCAGGAGTCATAACTTGAAGCCCGGTCCTGAACCGAATTGTTTAGAAGCCATAGCTGTCAGCTCATCGAACGTCACATGAATAGTTTCTATAATTTTTCCCGTTCTCTTGTTATAGATTCTGAAAGCTTTCTTTGTTGGCGCGTATCCAACGAAAATACCAATATTGGCCTTTGTATTTAGTTTACCCAAGTCTTCATTGTCATTGGTTGGATAACATAGTGAACCAAAGACATAAAAGAATGATAAATCCGGTTTCTTGTTGTGCATCAGCTCATATGAAGTTTTGTTATATCGAAGACGAATCAAAGAACGTTTTTGGGTATAACAAGCTGTGTTGATTGCTTCGGTCCATAGAAACAGAGGAGCTTTTGAAAATATCAACATAGTGCGGGCAGCTTCCACAAGAGTTTGGTTTCGTCTTTCGACAACGTCTTTTTGTTGAGGAGTGCGAGCAACTGATGTTTGATGTGAAATGCTGACATTTTCATAAAAATCATGAAGAGTCTGATTAACAAATTCAGTTCCATTATCTGTTCTAACCTTATGGATTGTGGCATTCAAATGAACTTTAATCTTTTTGATGCACTTGATGATAGCGTCAGGAGCTTCATCCTTTGATCTCAAAAATTCAACCCAAGTAAATCGAGAGTAATCATCAATAATTACCAAAATATACTTTTTCCTGTTAATGCTCTCCACATGCATCGGGCCACAAAGATCCATATGCAAAAGATATAGTTTCTCTTGGTTAGTTTCCTTAGCTTTGGGTTGATGAGAAGATTTCTTGCTTTTTCCTAATGCACACGCTGAACACAGATGATCTTTTTGAAATTTAAGCTTTGGAATACCTCATGCAAGAACGTCTTTAGCTAGCTTGTTAAGAGTACCAAAGTTGAGATGCGATAAACGACGGTGCCATAACCAGCTGTTAGTCTTTGAAGCTTTTGATAGAAGACATATCGGAGAAGTTTTTAGCATGTCATCAAGAGAAATTGTGTACAAATTTGTGTCACATGAGCCTGAAAGTAGATCAACACCTTCTAAATTCCGAATAAATCAAGTGTTTTTCTGAAATGCAACTTCAAGATCTGCGTCACAAAATTGTCCAACAAAAAACAAGTTATGTCTAAGCCCTTCAACATAATACACCCTGGAGTTAATTACATTCCCCTGCTGATAATCACCATACCCCATGATCTTTGCAACTTGGTCGTTTCTAAATCGAACAGTACCCAGAAATTTACTAACGAAGTTCATGAGCTGAGAGCGGTTCCCTGTCATATGTTTTGAACATCTGGAGTCCAGATACTAAAGGACGATCTGGACAACCTGTCATTGAAAAGAGAAGAAGAAGATGGAACATCTGTAGCATTGGATCCCTACAAATGAGTAGGTTCCGAGTTGTTAGCAATTATAGATTCTACAATCTTAGCTTTTTTACTCGAACCTACTAATTTTATTTGTCTGGGTCTCCTACTATAGACTTTAATCTCTGGTTTTGTTGTTTCTACTGACTTAGGAGTGGTTTCCTTAAGATGCAATATTTTCTTAGGAGTGATCCTAGTTAAAGGGCACGAACTACCAACTATAGTGAAAAATCTTCCTGTTAGTTTCCACTTATATCCTACATCAGTGAACACTTTACCCGTAGGTTTCTAAGCTTTTTTCTTTTTGTTTCTTTTAGATTTAGATTTCAAATGCACATTCACATCATTCACAAAATCAACAATACACATATCATGATTAGCATCAAACAATTTTTTTTATAGATAACACACATAGATTCAAACTTAGCATTTCTCATAGAATGCTTAATAAGTGCATTACTGATAGGTTCAAAAACAAAATTCTTCTTATTCAAACTAGATTTAACTATGTGAGGGTGGCCTTCTACTTTATTCTTCTAATTGCTACGTGGTGGTCGCGAGATCCTATTGTTCTTTGTATTGCCTGAAGGCTTTGATCTGCTAGCGCTAGTAGTAAGTTTTACTCCTGTAGAATTTAACAAAGGCTTGTTAGAATCTTTTGTTTTAAGAGAATCAGTTTGTATGGGAATATTGTTTGAAGATGTGTCAGGTTCAGCAAATCTAACTCTTTTGTCCTTGTTAGTCGGTGTGACAGCAACTAACTTCTCACTAGGTTTTGGTGAATTAGGGCATGTCTGAGAGGCATAGACTAATAATTCCTGAACATGTTTTGTTAACATGCAAGCAGATTCTAATAGAGGTTTACTAGGATACTGTGTTCTAGCACGTTCTACAAATCCATAAAGAGTGTCAGCATATTCTATAGTCTTTTTAATGTAAATCACATGAGCATCCCTATTGTTCTTAAGCCTAGGAGAAATAGCTTCTATTTTAAGCTTGAACATTCCTGGAGCAAGAATGGCATTAGGTTTTGAAACCGCAGTATTGACAACATTTTTCCCTTTAAGTTTCCTTAATTCACTTTTCAATGTTGTAATAGCAAAAGCCTTTTCTTGAAGTTG
>BQNB010054590.1:0-26975 GCA_026074375.1 Tanacetum coccineum
ATGAACAAAGCGAGAGAACTATCCAAACTCTCTAGGATATGCTACGTGCTTGTATGGTCGACTTTAGAAATGGTTGGGTTAATGCCACTAGTTGAGTTTTCTTACAACAACAGTTATCACGCTAGCATCAAGGCTGTACCTTTCGAGGCACTTTATGGTCGAAAGTGTCGTTCACCTATTTGTTGGGCCGAGGTCGGGCAAGTTTAACTCACCGGTCCAAAAATGGTCCAAGAGACAACTGAGAAGGTCATTCAGATCAAGCAGAGAATGTAGGCCGATCGTGACTGACAAAAGAGTTACACCGACTTAAAGCATAAGCCGACGGAGTTCAAACTTAGGGATAGAGTTATGCTCAAAGTTTTACCTTGGAAAGGGGTCGTACCTTTTGGAAAACAGGGGAAGTTAAACCCTAGATATATTGGACCTTTCAAGGTGCTGGAAATGATTGGAATCGTTGCTTACAAGCTTGAGCTTCCTTAAGAGTTGAGCAGAGTTCACAATACGTTTCATGTATCTAACCTGAAGAAATGTTATTCTGACGAACCATTAGCCATTCCGTTGGAAGGACTCCATGTGGATGACAAACTCTGTTTTGTGGAGGAACTTGTAGAGATCATGGATTAAGAGGTCAAACGGTTGAAACAAAGCCGTATCCTAATTGTCAAGGCTTGATGGAACTCAAGGAGAGATCCTGAGTTCACGTGGGAATGCGAAGACCAATTTCAAAAGAAGTACCCGCATCTCTTCACTAAACTCGTACCTTCATCAAGTGTTGCAACTTGAGCCTTGAGGACAAGGCTCTTCTAACGGTTGGAGACCGTAACATTTCACATTTTTAGGTCATTTCCTGACTCAATTATTTTCATTATTTATTTTTAGGGTTTTACGCGTTCGCTTTTAATTATTATCTTATAGTTAAACCGCGTAAACTAAAAATCATCATTCAACGTAAACGGACACCAAACAAGTTAAAGTTTACTTCAAGCAAGTGTTATATTAAGAGTATAATTTATAACTTTTCATAATTTAATTTTATTGGTTACGTAAAACGCTTACGTTTCGCAATAAAATACATTTAGGCATACCCAGAAGCACCAATACCCATCTATACTCAAACAAATACCCACTTTTATACCCAATATCTAAAAATTTACTTATTTACAAATCAAATAAGCCATAAAGCTGGATCATGGTACATATGTACATGAAATAAACTTAAAACCCACTAAACCTTTACCTTTACAACTAATAAGTCTTACATACTAATACCTTTATAATATATCTCCATAAATTGGCTTGTTACTAGTCCTTTTCCCCCTCTTTGAACCGTGAGCTAGCATGGGGAGGAGGAAAATCCTCTTACACCATGTAATCAAACCACCAACACCTCATTGTTTCCTTTTAGGTGGTTTAAGGTTTCAATTATGCTATATATAGAAAGTCCAAGGTACCTAACTCATTTACATACTCCAACAATTAACCTAAACACAAAATCTCTTTCTAAAAACCTCCAAAACCCACAGCTAATGGTATGTGTTTAATTACACATACCTTTTGCCTATAAAAACATGCCTAAAATGACCAAAATATACCAAAAATACATTGTATTTGTGTGTTTTGTGATTTATGATTGTGCAGGAAACGGATATTCACTAAAGGACAAAAATCAAGCCAAAACGGACAAAACCGAGCACAAAATGAAAGAGCGTGAAAAAGTCAAAGTCAAAACCGAAGCCGAATCCGAAGAAATCTTAAATGGGTCAACCCGTACCCATTTAATGGGTCGGGTCAGCCCATTAAGCCTTGACTTAATAAACTTATAAGCTTTAAAGCTTATAAACCCTTTAAAAACCCAAGACTTTACCCGGCCCAACATAAAAGCCCAAAACCTGTTAACCCTCGTTAGCCCACAACACCTTATAATCCATTACATAGTTAGTCCTTAAGGACTAGCACTGTTAGTCCTTAGGACTAACACATTTAGCCCTTATAAACTTTCACCCTTTGCACCCTACGTCCTTTTTCCCCTGTCCCGTTACCCTGTTATAACAAAAAACCTAAAAACCCATTTCTCGCCATTAACCCTTAACCCCTAAATCCTTTACACCACCCACGTGCTACTGTTCATCTGTCTCTTTCACCTCATCCCCAAAACCCCCACCTCAACCCCACACCCACAAGCTGCCAAAGGACTCCACGATGGCAATCCTCAACTCTGCTATTGGTTGATGAAGACAAAGACAAAATCAAGGGCTTAGATTAAAGGTCTTGATGAGCAAGAAAGATTGAGGGCTAGGATTGAGCTTTTGAAGTCTCTCACTTAACAAACACAAAAAGCACAAAAAGAAGACCCTACAGTTTTAGCATTTTATATAAATAGTTTAGGACTTTCATTGTAAGAGAGAACTAGAGTAGAGGTAGCTTAGGAGTAGTATAATTTTACATTTAATGTTTTTTAAATTCTGTCACTTTCTTTTCAATGCAATGTAATGTTTAATATTTTTTTAATGAAATTCAAGTTTTAAGTTTCATAATTTTGTCATTTTTAAATTATGTTTCTACCTTATCCAATTTAAGCTTAATTCAGTTTACAAGTCATTTTCATCAGCTGTTTACTGTTTTAACTCAGTTTCACTCAAAATCCACCCTAAATTATCTCAGCTTAAATTTTGGATGATAAGCCAGTTTGGGAAGGGCTTATGGACTTACTAGCTTGTTTAATACAAGCTGGTGCTTGTAGATTTAGCTTTTGAAAAGCTTGTATACCCTTGTTTGTGCAAAGGGTCTTGTAAGTTCACTTTTTTCATTTTAGCTTATTTAAAGTTCACTTGCTTATTTTCTGCTTGTTTGCTTACTTTTGCTGCTTATTGGTGCTTAACCTGCCTTAATATAGCTTAAAATGTTTATTTAATAGCTTAGCTCAAGTTTAGATATAGAGATGTGGTTTTAGAAGTTAAAACTGTTATGTTTTTAATTATTGCTGCTCTTAAGCTCAGCTTATTTTCAAAGCTTATTTTTTCTTGCTTGTCCTTTATATTCATAGTTGTTAATCTGTTTTTAGATATCAAAGCTTATTTAAGTCTTTCTTAGTTTAAAAAGGAATTTGGAATGCTTAAAGGGGTGTTTGGATTAAGGGCCAAAATGGGTCAAAATGGTGTAAAACTCTTATGGGTCATAAAGCCAACTTTAACACCGTCATTTAAGCTATTTTAGTCAGTTTTGTTAAGTCTTTAAGTTTACAAATCAAGTTTAAGGTTTTATGTATGTATGTATGTCTTGAATCTGTGGTATGCTAGTTTGATTTTTTAGCTTATTAGGTTAGATTTTCATAAGTAGCTTTTAGATGTTGTTTTCATGTTTGGTTATGCCTAAATATGCAGTAGAAGTAAGTTAGAATAGTTTGCATTTTTATTTGAGTTTTAGTTAAAATCTGCCAATTTTAGTTTAAGTCTTAAAAAGCCCACTTTTCAATCTTAAAATTAGAGTAGTTAAAATCAGTTTTAGGTTCTGAATTTGTTTGCAAAAGTAACTTATAGTTCAAAGTCCATCTGTTTATAGGGCTGCAAATTGTGTTTTAAAAGTCTTAAAAATACAAACTTTTTAGTTTTAAGCATAAACAACTTTTTCATAAGTAATTTTTATAGCTTATTAGTATTTTAAAATGCTTTTTAAAAGTTGGAATGTGTTCTTTGATGGGTGATTTTAATCTGTTTTAAGGTCCCAAGTCCATAAGGATCTGTTTGTTTAGCTTATTCTGAGCTTAAAAACATTTCCAAAAATTTGCAAAACTGTTCTTGTTGTTTAAGCTTATTCCATCTTATTTTCTTGGCTTATTTTCTGTCATAGGTGCTTATTAGGTGTAGGTTTAAGTGTTTTAGCTTATTTTTCTTTACTTGTTGCTTATTAGTTCTAAATAAACCAAACAGTTAGCCCTTTTTGTTACTTAGACTAAAAAGCATTCTGTAACTTCTCTTTTGCTTATTACTAGCTTATTTTAAGTTTTCCAAAAAATGTTTTCACAAAAGTTACTTATTTTAACTTTTTGAAAAAGTTTGTAAAGAAAAAAATTAAAAAGCTTTGGTTTGGGAAGTCAAGGGTGAGCAGGGCTCGAACCCCTGACCTCAACCTCACCAAAGCTTTAACACACACGCACACTCTACCAACGACACCAGTAGGACCATCTGGTAGAGTGTTGCAAAATTTATTATTTAAGGGGTTTTTCCCCTATTTGCTTATCAGCCCTTTTGGGTTTATTTACAGCTTATTTCGATAAGCTGTTTTCACCTTTTTATTCTTCTAAGGATTTTAACTGTTTAATGCACTTTCCCTGAATTTTTTAGATTTTTACAAATTAGTTTAGTATTTTTAATCATTTTATTTCATTAAATTAGTTTTTAATTGTAATAAATAAAATAAAAATCAAAAAAATATAATTCTTTTTTTTTAATTTTCTTTTATCATTTAGGTCATTTTAAAATTAAATTTGAATTCGTAGGGTTAAAATTTTAGAATTTGTTTTTTTAAAGAACGGGTTTTGACGTCGTTATCATTTTTCGTATTTTAACTTAAATTGCTTTCGTTTTAGGGTTTCATTTACTTGTCTTTGCATTTTGTTTGTAGAATAGAAAACCAATCCAATTTGTGATTATTCAAGCATTGTTCCACAAACCGATTCTCTACAAATAAATAAACACGGTTACACGCGACCAAGCTAAAAGCTCTAGTCCATGTAACACACATATGATAGATGTCTAAGGGAGTGATTAACCATCATGGGTCACCCCGACACCATGCCTAACCTTAACCACTTCATTAACTCATTACACTAGTTACCTACAATTTGTTCAAAAATGCAGAATTTTAGTGTATCTTTACCCTCTTAATACCCTTACTTGCTGACCTTCATAAATTATACCAAAAATCATCTAAGTTCATTTATGAGTTTACTAACTACTTTGTGATTCCCAATTACTCTTTACATATACAACTATCCCAAATAAAATCCAACTTCAAAACTGTCCCAATTCGGATTTGATTGCACACCAAAAATTATGGCCCTAATTACCCTACTTAGACACACAATCAGAAGCTCTCCTTCTAGGGTTTGTTTATATACATATAGAACTTAATCACTATAGATTTACTAACCTTAATTCCACTTTTAGGTTATTGTTTTACCCTCCTAAACATGACCTAAATCTGACCCGAATTTACTGTTTTGACAACTTTTCTTGTAACAAATATTTAACCGACTTCCAGAACTCCAAATCATTCAAGGCCGGACTTTTTGAAAAATAGACTCTTTGAACTAAAATTTAGGCACTAGAATCATATCAAAACACATTTTTATCATCTAGATATCATCAGTTGAACACAGCCATAAATTCTGCTCAACTCTAAATCATGAATTAACGTGATCTAACTCTAACCACTTACACCAATAAGATCCTAATTAAACCCTAAACACTCTAGAATGATTAAAACATCCTTAATTACGGAAGTTTTTAAAACCCTAATGATCCATCATATTAATTGTTACATATTTTTAAAGAAAACTAAACAAAAGCTTAATTGAAACATACCTAAACCTTGATTCTTGAAACACAAATTCACCAACGCATTCTTAATTAAAAAAATCTTTTTTTCTTCTTCTTGAGGGATTCGGCTGATCTCAAGGGTGAGAGGGAGGAGAAAAGTGATTCACCTTAGAATCCTAATTAGATAATTCTTCCTTCTTACTCACCACTCTATATTGTTTAATTCTTATGGTGTCACAATGATTAAATCGTTTTGAATCCTATTTTACACGTCTTAAAGAAATGTCGATCTTTTGTAACATATGTACACTAATCACCAGTGTTATCTCAAAAGGGGGTTCGTAAGACAAGATTTTGTTCTTGGATCTTAATAAAACACCGACACGTCTCAACGACCCCCTCAGTCTCATTGTCCCAAGTGTAGGAGAACCCTCGTTGATGTCTATATTGGTCGACAAATAGTGCTCATATTGACGAAAGAAATAAGGAAATTTGGTCTACAATTTGTTATGAAGAGATCATTTTCCAAGACATTCTAAACACTCACTCTCTAGTCATCTAAATGACCTAAACAATGTTGTTAATGCAACCTCAAGAGGCATGAGCGGATCTTCAAAACAGGAGACCCCGGTAAAATTCATCACAAAGGCTTCCACAGATTGACCACCATTATTGTTTTATCGGGTTTGGTGATTCTGTCTAGAGGTATATTTTTCAACGATAGTACTTGTCTGAGTCTTGTGGTGAACGGGCTCATAATGCTATAAAGACCCGCTATTGAAAGTTAAAGACTATCTCTAATCCGGAACCATGCATAACCAGAAACATTGATTAGTTCCCACATACTTTGCCATAGTTTTTTCATCCGTGACAACATGCTATTCTAGAGAATGGAAGTTCATAACTTATGACTCCGCCGCCTAATTTGTCGATATATTTTCCTAATGTTTTAAACCCACCTTCACAACCCCTGATGTATTCTTGTGAGTTTTGTGGGAATGATGCTCATTATGGTTATGATTGTCCACCTCAAGTTCCGTTTATCTATAATCCAAAACCGTGACGTTACAATTCAGACTTTTCAATTCTCAAATAAAATTTTTCAATGTTTTCAACAGATACTTTATTTGAGCGTATTCTACCTGCTGTGGGGGCACCGCATGAGACATTTTGATATCCACAAGTGATCATCTACGAATAACCTTGTTTGTGACAATGTGATGGTCCCATGATACTTTTTCAGTGTCAAACCGATGAACATAATTATGATAATTCAATTCTTTCGAGTTGACCAATTTCAACCCTCGCAATTTAGCATTATCGATCATACTGCGAGTTTATTCAATGAATGATCACTAAAATCTCATAAGACATTCACAAAGGATGAACAGATTCAATTATTGAGCTTCGTGAGATGTTTTCAGAAGCAAGGGTTACAACAACGACAAAAACAGTGGTAGCAATCTAGGATTCTATACTCCCGACCTGTGTAATGTTCAGAAAGATTCACCATTTACCCACGATGATGACGATGACGAGGAAATTTTCAATTCCCTTTAGAGTAGATATTAATTATCTTTCATAGAACTTCCTCCGTGTATTGCAACGTCAACCCGTTTTATTAACCGATCGGGCGGCCCGTGTATACTCTACTTTTAATAGAGTGCGTAAGAGCAACTCGAAACTATTCCGGCAACAGAAATGCGGACGACACACAATAGAAGTCTAGTGTTCGAGGCTAACCTTTGTCAATAACACTAAGTGAGTCCCACAGGTATATCCGAAAAGTAAATGTGATTTGTCCTAAGTTATGTATGAATTCTTCTCGAAAAGATGCAGGTGTTAGACGATATCATTTCAATTCCACTGGAAATATGATAATGAATCATTTAATGCCAAATCTAGTTCTTAATTGAATCCGTGCTTAATCGTGATAACAGATAATTCTCCTAAGAATGATTTCCTACCTCGAGGAGTTCCGCCGATTTAGGAAAAAAAACTATAGCTCTTATTGCTCCAATTCCCCCGGAATTGTTGAAAGCTAACTTTGTGATCCGAAGGGAGATAATCCGATTTATTGAAAATTGAGGATGTATATAACTCTTTTCCTCCTTGATCCCTCTAGAAACTCTTAAAGATGATTATGAAACTATCATCAACAATATTATTCATTGGCGAGTGATAACATTTCCGCTTTACAGTGACAACATCGTAAGGTTGAGGCATCACCGTTCTGATTATGGGCGAGCTATGTCACAAGCATTATAAGGTGGTGGAGATTGTTATACTAGAAAGTTGGAGGATTGATATTGATATTCTTCTAGAAATCAAGACAGATATTCATCGTGAAAATTGTTGAATTTCAATCTTACTTATTGCTAAGATGAAGCATTAAAAGATAATCCCACTCCATCTTCTGATTTTGAAACCATGTCTTCCTCCATATCTCTTAACTTTTTCTTGGAGGAGACCGACATTTCTTATAATTCTTTACCCGAGTTCGAGACTTTCTGCTTTAATCTGGAAAAGAAAAGTAGTGGCAATCCCACTTCTTATTCGGATTTATCTCTTCTAGATTATGAAGCATTCTTTTGTGATAGTGAGCCCGATTCGGGAAATTTCACTAAGGATGTGGTGGAAGATATTTCTTATAATCTGACTAGAGAACTTTACGTTCATGTGCTTCATGATTTACCCTCCCATCCCACCTTTCATCTGGATTCGGATTTCACTCTTTCTAGTGATTCCCTCGGATCCGACCTTGTAGTTTCTTTTCCTTCTGGAACTAGAAACAAGATTTTTGATCCGAGGATATTCATTGAAGTCCAATTCGAGAAATTTCTATCACGGGATGAATTTTCTATCTCATTCATCCGTGATCCCCTTTCTCTAGTGATTGACACTTTGCTTCCATTTTTATCCAAAAATGAGGACAAAGTTGTCAATTCTGGTATTCTTGCTGCGGATGAGGAGAAATCTCCTCATCCCTCATCTCATCGGGGCTTGAGAGCTTTAAATGAAAGCCCGATGATGATCTCTGGAGAGGACACTCCTAACTTGGATGTTCCGTATCTCCATTTCTATCCCCCTTGACCAGCTCAAGTATGGGGGATCGGGTCAAGCTAAGTGACCTTAAACAAGCGCTTCGTGGGTGGCAACCTATGCTTATCCTTTAGTTTTATTAATGAATAAGTGTGTTGTAAGGAGGCTCGCCTCTACCTTCTCCCGTGTTTTGTGTTTTGTTGTATGTCCAGGATTGCCTGGATTTTTGAAGCCTCTCGTGCTCATGGTTTTGTCCTTCGTTCACTCGAGCTTCAAATCCTCAACTTCATTATGGGAATCTAATATCTTAATCTTATCGACTAACGTTTATCTTTGAGCATACTTAATAAACAGCTTTAGATTTACGTAGAGACCTTTCTTAAAACATTAAGGACAATGTTTAGTGCTAGTATGGAGGGGATCTATCGATTTAATTGTGCCTGCAGCCGTTGTTTTCGCGTAATCCTGTTTTTTACCACCAAAATACCAAAAAAATGAAAAAAATTCAAAAATTTCAAAAACAAAATAAGTGTTTTGTCACAATTTTAACTTTCCTACTAGGTAGAATAAGAATAAATTTTGACTCGATCGAGCATGTTGAGCTCTAGCTTGTTCCTTAACTTTTAGACTAAGCATTCGTGGATGTTTTTATTAGAGATTTTAAATTTGCGAAGAACAAAAAATGATAGAGTTTATTATAAGTTAGATGTTAAACAAGGATTAGTTGAAAATCTTAAGAGCTCATAAGTGTAGTTTATGGCTTTTCTCTCCTATAAGCTTCTAACCGGACTAATAATACGTGCTATTTTTGAAAATTAAACTTAAATCAACAATTTTTGAAATGTAGTCAATAACATTTTTTGTCTTAGTTCAAATTTATACTTAAATTTTCCAAAAAGAAAATTTCTCTATATATCATGGTATAAAGTTTAGTCAAAAAAATGATGATGAGGAATAAGGTAATGATATAAATTGTGGGCTGATAAAAGTTTACTGCCTCTTGCCGGCTCATAACCGATGTGGCAGCCTTCAAAAAGGTCGAGGATTTCAATTGTATCATGGTTATGTTAATGTTAAGTGCAATAAATATGATTTAATAAATATAGGGAAAATATATTTTTCTTAAATTTAAATATGCTTTCGAACTAAGACTATTTAAGTTGTGGTTTTTCTAAATAAGTTATGTATAAACGGGAAACCTAAGAGTTTTTGAATCCGAAGGTCCGTGAGTTTCGATACTAGTCTCTGTGGGGTGTCAAAAGCCTGGTCACTTTGCCACAAGGTTGGGATGTGCCGAGACGAAAGTCGCTACATGGGATGATCTCGCCTTCAAACTCATTATTCTCGGGTGGAACGTAAAGCATAGAATTTTGCAAAACGTTGATCCATGGTTGAAATTCAAAATAGCACATTCACTTAAGATATAATAATTGTCGGGAGTGAAAAGTTTACAAGGTACAAATATGAGTAGTGTTAGCATCTTAACTTATATTTAACGGTGATTTCGTTTTTCTCGATCCGCATATATCCTAAGTATATTTCAAACATATATATTATTAGTCTTCATACAATCGCATGACATTCTATGCATACAACACATGCACAAATGTACCCACATATAACACTATATGCATCCGACACCTGCTTAAATATCATACTTAACAATTATACATATAACACATACGTAAACATACTTATACATAATATAAAACCTCGTGTTTTAGGTCATTGTACAACATTATGTAATTCACATTTCATTTT
Source organism: Tanacetum coccineum (assembly GCA_026074375.1). Taxonomy (NCBI): domain Eukaryota; kingdom Viridiplantae; phylum Streptophyta; class Magnoliopsida; order Asterales; family Asteraceae; genus Tanacetum; species Tanacetum coccineum. Next base: position 10,341 of record BQNB010054590.1, read on the forward strand.
TAGGGTTTTACGCGTTTGCTTTTAAATCGTAATCGTTAAGCTAAATCGCGTAAACTAAAAATGATTATTCAATGTAAACGGGCATTAAACAATTAAATGTTTACATCAAGCAAGTGTTATATGATTATTTAGAGGATAATTATTATCATTGCACAGTTTATTTTTATTGGTTACGTTAAGTGTTTACGTTTCATGATAAGTCGTGTTTAGGCTTTCCTTGAAGGCCGTTAACTTATTACGCTTCATCTCAATACCCAAAATGTTATAACTCAATAACTCCAGTTTCTTTCAACTTCCCAAGTTTTATCCACTTATAAAATATTCATTATGAAGGAATCAAATCATAAACTTACAATGTACAAGTTTTATACACTTTTCTAAGTCTCTACTACATTATCTTTATTAATAAAGTAGTACATTGTATAAATGATCAAATACTATTTAGCTTATACATTTACATACTATTCGTGGTATTATGACTAGATAAGCCAAGATGTGACCAAGAAAACTTCACAAATATCTTCATAAAAGATCTAACATGCAACATTGAACATTGATCATCAATGACTAGCCAAACTTACTTCAAGATAGAAGCCCTAGCTCTTCCATAGCTTAGCACTTGCATACTTCCACTTGACACAAATATCTTTCTCAACGTAGTATTAAATACCCATTGCATGTGTGAGGCTTAAAGAGTCATAACACATTTTCCTTATCAAAGAACTCACAAAATCTCTTCCTTTGTTCTCTCTATAGCCCACGGCTCAAAACCCTCTCCAACACAATCCAAACTTTGGATTTTCTTTCACCATATTAGTGTTTACATATCATACTTAAGGTATTCTAAGAAGAATTGAAAGGTTGGTTAAGCTTTAAAAGGGTTTTAACAAGATATTGCAAGGATTTTTTGGTTTTTGGTAAAAAATTAGGGTTTTATTCCTAATTTTTTAAGCCAAAGAGGTTTAATCACAGGGATTGTGATTTGTTGATTCTTTATCTCTCTCTCCACACAGGTATATCAAAAGCTTATCTATTCATATTTAATATTTTATGTGTTCATATGCTTTACTTAGTTAAATCACCATCTAGGTCTACTCTAGCAATATGGTAAAATGAATTTTTACTTATTGTCACTGTTTTGTTGAACTTATTTTTACATGCCATATGGATTCTAATATGATGTTTTAAAAGGAGATGGTAATAATTTAATTCGAGTGTTTTTAACATGATGCTTGTAAGGAGTTAAACATTTATGAACAAATTTAGGGTACTAAAAAGTTTTCTTATTAAGTTAGATGTGAAATGTATTGCACGGACTTGTGCTATTGATACTGATGGAATCTCTTGGACAAAACATGACTAATGGACCGCACTATACTATGTAAGGACATGAAGATATTAAAGGTTTAATGGTTTGTAACAAAGTCGGTAAAGCTAAAAAGTATTATAAAACAAGTTTTAAACACATATTGGAAAAAATATCTTAAGGAGGTGTGTCTGTAATTCGAAATTAATATTGTTTCATGATTTTATAAATACTATGTCTCAAGGATCGAAGGGGTCATAAAGAAACTTCAGAAAAAAACCGATAATATCAGAAGAAGATACCAGTATTTACGAAGTTTACGATAGTTAATACTTTATAAACAATTTTTATAAAAAAGTACTATTTCATCACCGAAAACTAATATTTATAAACATCAATAATATGATAAACTTTCAATTACGAGAACGTCTTCGAAAGAATCGCTAAAAATGGAGCTATAACGAATAAGATACGACAAAAAAAGGGTTTGTTACGTTACTTAAAAGTATAAAAACCGATTTTTAGTGTTATGAAAAGTTAAAACACATTCATCTCACAGATCTCAAAAACACCTAAAATGTGAATTTATGATCACTCGATTTACTCGAAAGGTACGGGCGTAAGAGAGAAACGCGAGGAAACAGGTCTTAAAACGACAAGTTTATGTCATTTTTACTAAAAGGCTGTAAATATAAAACGTTTTTACTTGATAATAACGAATTCACTTAACAAATAGATGGTGATAATTTGCTATATATATATATTATATATATATATATATATATATATATATATATATATTAATATTATATTATTATGGTTACTAGTTATCAAAGTGTATTATTATAGTAGAATTTCATAATGAGGTTCTACGGATGCGTATTGACGAGTTGTTGGATTTACGATTTTAAAGTGTCCTAACTCCTCGTTTACGTATATGTCATGAACCCTGTCGGAAATGCATGATAGCCTGAACGATAGTACGATGATAACTACTATAGGATTATATAAGTTGTTGTTAGAACATACTTGAATATGATTCGACCTTACTAACTGGTTGCAATCGTGGCCGGTTAGCGTGACGCCGTTATTACTAGGGACTATTTTGTTATCAGTTCTACTAACTCAAGGTGAGTTTCATAGCCCCATGTTTTACAATTATTCAATTACAAGTTTTTTTGGGTGAGAAATATATGCATGTTTTACAAATTGGACGCAAGTGTAATCTTGATCATCGATTACGTTTTGCTAAGTATCGATAACCAATATGCCCATGAATATGAAACTGTCAATTACTGAATGTAGCCGCGAAAAATGATTAAGATAGATCTATTGGGACATGACCTCCCGTTCGTGTATGATAGCTATCTCTGGAAACGAAGTATATCTGTCTGGGGATACTGGATGTAGGGTTGAACATCATCGGACGGGCAATGTAGGCAAATATTTATTATATTGTATTTCATATGTCGAGCTTCGGGTCTTGAGCTTTAGGTAAACGTATATTTTACATTTGTGGATGTCTGCATCTGTAGCATTATCACTGGGGAAAGTCTTGCGTTTCCTGCATATACATTTACAATTAACCATATGAAATTCACCACATTTATCTGTATGACGTTTTTTAAATGCATGTTTTTTCAGGAGGTCATTAAGCAGAGGTTACGAAGGATACATTGGTGGTTATATATCGAAGTCATGCATTTAAAGAATAGTGCATTCACATTTTGTGTATCTGTTATGGGCTGGAAATATCTTTGTAATAATAAAAGTAAATAAGTAATGCTTTCGGGCTTTTGTTACACATACTTTCTTAAAATATAGATGTATCAGTTTTTTTTAAAGACTTTTTGGTCGTTCTTAATTATCTTGTGTTGTTGATCTGGAGAAGTAACACGCTACCAGACCCTTTATTCCGCTGCGACCCATTTCGGGTAGGTGTTAAGATTGGTAAAGAGCAAGTATATAGAGAACCAAGGATGCAAATGTGTTTGCTGGACATACCATTTTTTCAACATTGCTTCTACAAAGGGGTTTTCACGGAGACATACCTACCCAAAATGATGATTTAGTCGGTTAGGCATGATTGGCATGCATGATTGATATACATGTTATAATATAAATGTATATTACTATAAGAGTCTTAATTAGCATATTATTTAAGCTAATTTTGTTCAGATATTATCATGTCGGATTCATGAGCATTCTACAGTTACATACACATCAGTACCTTTTCCAGTTGTTGAGGCGATTCAGCATTGGTTTAACCTAGGAAAATCGATGGACCACCCATGATTGCCCAGAGGAACCCATATGGGGGGGGGGGGCCTTACATAATGGCTGCTTATGAGGTTCTACCATCGCCTGACTACATACCTGGCCTCGAGGTTCCACCATTGCCTGACTATATACCTGGCCTCGAGGAGCCGCAGTCACCTCCCCCACTGGACTTTGTTCCTGAGCAGAAGTTTACCCTGGAGTAACATGCCACAGGAGGATAAGATACTCCGTACGAGGAACAGCATACTGTACAGCTGCCTCACCCACTGCAGATTCACCAGGATATGTTCCTGAGTCTGATCCGAAGGAGGAGCCGGAGGAGGACGATGAGGATCCCGAGGAGGATCCAGCTGGACTACCCTGTGAAGGGGATGATGCATGATGCGAGGGACGAGGACGAGGATGAGGTGGAGTGAGGGAAGGGCACTAGCTTCTGGGTCGACTTGTCTACCTGTACACGTATGACCGCAGGATATCTATCCGGGATGAGCATGCCATAAGATCACTTTTCCTCATAGGGAAGAGGTCGAGATGGAGTTGGGAACTTCTTGGACTTAACACCCCACCACCATCACCACTTACTCATTATCATCTCCATTACTACTGATACCATCACACATTTACTACTACCATCACCACTCCACCCTATAAGCCCTACTCATTTGAGAATTCCCGAGGCGTTGTGTACCGCTTCGGAAGAGGGTGCGTTTTGCTTTCCTACCCTTAGTCATGAAGTCAGAGGGAGGTTAGCAGCGGTGCTGCGCTGCTGGCGAAACCTGCCATAGCTAGGGAAGACCCTTATTCCATAGCGAGAGAGGACCTTTATGGATTTGTCGATTTGGTTGATAGTTCCTCCTAGATGTTCGGACGTTTAGGGAGTGTAGACTATGGCATTTCGGAATAATATGGGATGATTGGTAGGCGCCATCGATGAGATTGCAACCGACCACCTAGGAGGGGGTCAATCAGAGGGTTGCGATCTTTGCTAACATTGTTGAGGAGGAGTCTACCTAATGTATCGGGTATTGTAATGGAGGATGCTACAAGGATGACCGGTCTCAATTGAGAGCCGAGTCATTGTTTGTATAGATATGCCTGGTCGTTATCGTCGGTTTGCAGTTAATGATTAGAGGAGAGGACTAGATGGGCTCGTGAGGCATGGGGACTAATCCATGGTTGATAGCGACTAGCACTGTTCAGATGTTATGTCATTAGGTACTACGATAGTGGCACAGAGTGCATTGATTTCAGAGTTACAGTCAGCAGATCATAGGAGACAGAGGGTTGTGAATTTCAGAGTTGTTGCATCGCATAAAGAGACGGTTCAGTTGACTAAGAAATTGAGGTTGCTGAAGGACTTAACAAACTCAGAAGGTCTAGTTTTTAGATGGCAGCATGGACCGCAAAAGGTCGGCCCAGACCTGATGACCAGGAGAGGCTGGTAGTAGTTCCTAGATTTGGTTATGTTGTAGCTATGCTACGCAGCCTGGTTAACGTATTTGGGATGTCCCAGCTAGCAGACTGTATAGATCTTTTGTTTTTTCTAGCTACCCAGTATACGGTCTTTTGTTATAAGGCGGTATATTACCTCGTACAACATACTAAGTGTTACGGGTATATCCCGGCTAGTATGGCTTTAGGTTGTTTTTTTGTCTTGTAACCTAAGTGTAGTAATCATCTTGTATCTAAACAGAACATGTATGTTTTTCCAAGTTATATATGAAATGGATGGATTACGTTATCTATGAAATCGAATTTATATTAAATGAATGTCGATTTGGTTATACCACGAATAATTTCAATAACAGTTGTACATTTCACTGTGTGATGTGCTCTCATTTTATTTAATGTGTATTATGTCTCATGTTTTTAGTTATGTTTTTATGAATCTAACGGGTATTATGTTTTCTTGTGATTTAGAAGAAAATGCACCTCAAAGAGAAGGGACCATGAGGTTTTAACCCAGATGCAACGCCAATACCGCAAAGACACTATACCACTACATCTTTGTCACCAACGCCACTAAATGCAGCAATGATTAACGAAGGCGATACGCTGCGACTGGCAGCACGTGTGATGCAAACAGAATGGCGATGATTAGCCATACTTGAGGGAAACAGGGGCCAGAAGGCCTGAGCAAGTTGCTCGTGAATGACCTACCGGATTCCTAAAATGCCACCCCTTGAACTTCCAAGGGCTCTGGGGGGTTGTTGGACTCATCACAGTGGTTTGAAAGATGGGAGTCTGTTTTTCTGTTTACCGCATAAACAAATATACAGTGCATGCCAGGTCTAAGTTGCTAGTTATGTACCCTGTAAGGAAATGCTCTTATCGGGGTGGAACTCCACGTTTAAGACATACTCCTGAAGCTGCCCATGATTTGCCATGGAGGACACTAAGAAAAAGATGATGACTAGTAATATTGCCAAGGGGCTAACTCAGAAACTGGAGTTCGAATGTGGAATTTGAAGGTGAAGGGTAACGATGTGGTAACCATAGCTAACCGTTGCCAAAGAACTGGCACTAATGTTGCGATCGGATGTTGATTCCGGAAGAAATGACCAAGTTGAGAAAATTGTCGGTGGGTAGCTGACACGTCCATTGGTAGTATGATGGCAACTAATCCAATAACAACTATGCAGGATGCCATTGAGTTCGCCACTGAACTCATGGACAAGAAGATCAACACTTGGGCTAGTCAGGCTGACATCAAAAGAAAAGTCTGATGACACCGCCAGGAACAACCAGAATCAACAAACAAATAAGAGACAAAACATAGAAAGAGCTTTTGGCAGGAATGGTGATCAGGGAGACCATACGGAGGGCCTAGACCTCTGTGTTCCAAATGTAACTATCACCATGATGGTCCTTGTGCTCCCAAATGCCATAAGTGCAACCGATTTGGTCATTTAGCTCGTGACTGTAAGAATCCCCCAAATGTCAACACTGGGACTAATCAGAGGGCTTGTTTTGAATGTGGTGCTCAAGGGCATTTCAAGAAGGATTGCCCAAAATTGAAGAACAACAACAACCGGGGTAATCAGGTTGGAAATGCCAAGGCTCAGGCAAAGGTGTATGCCGTGGGCAATGCAGGGGCAAACCCGGACAACAATGTCATCACGGGTACGTTTCTCCTAAATAACTAATATGCATCTATTTTATTTGATACCGGTGCCGATAGGAGTTTTGTATCTACTGCATTTAGCTCTCAAATTGTTATCACTCCAACTGCATTAGATCATGATTATAATGTCGAACTAGCCGACAGGCGAATTGTTGGGTTAAACGCTATTATCTGGGGTTGTACGTTAAACTTCTTAAATCATCCTTTCAACATAGACCTAATGCCCGTAGAACTAGGTAGTTTTGATGTGATAATTGGTATAGATTGGTTGGCAAAGTACCATGCCATTATTGTCTGTGCGGAAAAGATCGTTCGTATTCCTTTTGGAGTGAAATTTTAATCGTTCGAGGTGACAGAAGCAGCAATAAACATGGGACCCGATTAAACATCATCTCGTGTACTAAGGCTCAAGAGTATTTAATGAGGGGATGTCACATATTCTTAGCAAATATCACCGCAACCAAAGACAAAGACAAGTCAAAGGGGAAACGACTTGAAGATGTGCTAGTTCAAGAATTTCCTAAAGTTTTTCCTGAGGACTTGCCGGGTATACCACCCACTCGACAAGTGGAGTTTCAAATCGATTTGGTACCTGGTGCTACACCTGTAGCACGGGCACCATATAGATTAGCACCGTCTGAAATGAAGGAGCTAGCGGAGCAACTACAGGAACTTACGGACAAAGGCTTCATAAGACCAAGTTCCTCACCCTGGGGAGCTCCGGTTCTGTTTGTAAAGAAGAAAGATGGGTCTTTCCGGATGTGCATCGATTACAGGGAATTGAACAAACTGACAGTGAAGAACCGCTACCCACTCCCAAGGATCGATGACCTATTCGACCAGCTGCAAGGGTCGAGTATTTATTCAAAGATCGATCTGAGGTCAGGGTATCACCAGTTGAGAGTTCGAGAAGAAGACATTCCCAAGACTGCATTCAGGACTCGATACGGTCACTATGAATTCCAAGTCATGTCTTTTGGTTTGACTAATGCACCGGCCGTGTTCATGGACCTTATGAACCGGGTGTGTAAACCGTATCTGGACAAGTTTGTAATTGTCTTCATCGATGACATTTTGATCTACTCCAAAAGTAAGAAGGAACATGAAGAACACCTTAGGCAGATCTTGAAATTGCTTAAGAAGGAAGAATTGTACGCCAAGTTCTCCAAGTGTGAATTCTGGATCTCCAGGGTACAATTCCTCGGTCACGTGATTGACTGTCGAGGTATTCACGTTGACCCTGCCAAGATTGAATCTATCAAAGATTGGGCGTCTCCTAAAACACCAACAGAGATTCGCCAATTTTTGGGCCTTGCCGGCTATTATAGAAGATTCATCGAAGGGTTTTCAAAGATCGCCAAGTCGCCAAAACAATGAACCAAACTACCCCAGAAAGTGTCAATTTGATTCGGGCGATTAAACAAGAAGCAGCTTTCAAACCTGGTTGAAGCGAGAACTGTTGCATACACCAAATCCTGGCCTTAGCCTAAAGGGAAGCGAAGATTTCATCCGCATGCCTGTGATGCTTCAAAGAGGGTTTGGGCGCTGTGAGTTTTAGGCAAAAAGAAGGTGATTTATTATGCATCACCCAGTTAAAAAATTCCAATGAAAAGAAACTATATGACCACGATTAGAACAAGGGCATTAAGTTTTGCTCTAAAGATGTGGAGGCACTACGTGTACGGAACCAAGTGCACTATGTTTCACTGATCACAAAAGTTTTTACAGCACATTCTTGATCAGAAAATTAATTATGAGCAAACGTCCAGGTTAGAGTTTCTGAGTGATTACGATTGCGAAATTCGTTAATCACCAAGCGTCATGAAAGGCACAATTTTTGCTGATGCTCTGAGCTAGGAAGGAACGAGAACCACTAAGGGTTTGGCCTTAGTGAAACTATTTCTTGATTCTATCCTAAACGAATCTTGAAAGCTCAAACTGAAGCACGAAGAAGTCCAAGAAACATTCAAGAAGGAGATGTTAGAGGTAAATTGTTAGATTCAAAAGAATCCGGAAAACTTAGAACGGAAAAGTTAGAACACGTACGGATGAACTAATGTGCTTAATGATTCAAGGTTGGTTTCCATGTTTAGGGCGAGCTAAGGACTGAGATCCTGCACGAGTCCTCATATCTAATACTCTATCATCCCGGGTTTCTGACAAGATGTACCAGGATAGAAGAAACCTATATTGGTGGCCCAATATGAAGCTAACTATCGCCACCTATGTTACAAGTGTTTTGACGATGTGCCTAAGAGTACAAGGCCGAACAGACAGAGACATCGGTTTGTATACATACGCCAGATACCTCAACGAAGTGGGACAACATCACAATGGATTTTGTCCACGAAGCTCCTAAGTCAGTCGAACAAGTACAATGACAACCGTATTTGGCTGATCGTGACACGACTTACAGAAGTCTGCCCATTTTTAGGCAATGAGGGACAACTTATCCTATAGATAAAATGGCGAGAATATACCTAAAGGAGGTAGTCACGAAGCATGGAATACCTGTCTTAATTATCTGTGATCGTGACCCTCGGTTCGCATCAAATTTCTGGAGGTCACTACAGAAGGCTTTGGGTACAAGTTGGATATGAGTACTATATATCATTCGCAAACCGACGGACAAAGCGAGAGAACCATCCAAACTCTCAAGGATATGCTACGTGCTTGCGTAATCAACTTTGGAAATGGTTGGGTTAAACATTTGCCATTAGTCGAGTTTTCATACAATAACAGTTATCATGCTAGCATTAAGGCTGCACCGTTTGAAGCACTTTATGGTCGAAAGTGTCGTTCACCCGTGTGTTGGGCCGAGGTTGGACAAGTTCAACTCACTGGTCCAGAATTAGTGCAAGAAACAACGGAGAGGATCATCCAGATTAAACAAAGGATTCAAACCGCTCGCGATCGACAAAAGAGCTACGCTGATTTAAAGCGTAAACCGATGGAGTTTCAAGTTGGAGATAAAGTTATGGTAAAGGTTTCGCCTTGGAAAGGGGTCGTAAGTTTTGGAAAACGGGGGAAGTTAAACCGCAAATATGTCGGCCCTTTCAAAGTGTTGAAAAAGGTTGGAACCTTTGCTTACAAGCTTGAGCTTCCTCAAGAGCTGAGCAGGGTCCACAATACATTTCATGTATCCAACTTGAAGAAATGTTATTCTGACGATCCATTAGTCGTTCCGTTGGAAGGACTCCAAGTGGATGACAAGCTTCATTTTGTTGAAGAGCCTATAGAAATCATAGATAGAGAAGTCAAACAATTGAGGCGAAGCCGTGTCCCAATTGTCAAGGTTCGATGGAACTCTAGGCGGGGTCCTGAGTTTACGTGGGAACGTGAAGATCAATTCAGGAAGAAATATCCACACCTCTTCACCAAGACCGCACCGTCATCAAGTGCCGTGTCATAAGCCTTGAGGACAAGGCTCATTTAACGGGGGAAGACTATAACACCTCATGTTTTAGGTCATTGTACGACATTATGTAATGCACAATTTATTTTTAGGGTTTTACGCGTTTGCTCTTAAACCGTAAACGTTAAGTTAAATCGCGTAAACTAAAAATGATCATTCAATGTAAACGGGCATTAAACAATTAAATGTTTACATCAAGCAAGTGTTATATGATTATTATGAGGATAATTAATAACTTTGTTCATCTTATTTTTATTGGCTACGTAAAATGCTTACGTTTCGCGATAAAACGCGTTTCGGCATTCCCGGAAGCACCAAAACCTAACTACGCTTAAACAAATACCCACGATTATACCCAATACACAAAATAATCAATATAACATCACATGGGAGCCTATGTGGCTGGATTTTCAAGGATAGGACCAAGAATTATCAACTTTATATCAACTTGCTCAAAATATCAAGGTTAAGAAAGATCATAGGGAACCAACTCTTACACCATGAACCACTTGACTAATTAACCTAGGGGCTCTTACACAAGGGTTAGAAAGTGATCATGGTTAGGTTAATTAGATATTTTCACTATATAAAGCATGAGTCCAAGAGAGAAACACATACATGATCATTCCTTAAGTGTAAAATCAAACAACACTCTCCCATTTCACCTCTCAAAACCCACGGCTCAAAAAGCCAATATTAAGCAATCCATTGCTTAATTTTCTCTCATTATACAAGCATACTCACATCATACTTAAGGCATTCTAAGGTGGTTCCAAGGTTTGGATAAGCATTTGCAAGTAAGGAAGCAAGAAAAGGAAGAAAGGGTTTCTTGGGAAAATTAGGGTTTTCATCCTATATTTACAAGCCAAGAGTGTTAATCACAAGGGTGTGATTTGTTTTCTCATTCCCTACTCATCCACTCAAGGTTATTTAAAAGCTTAATCATTTCATAACTAAGATTTTATGTGTTCATATGTTATATTTAGCTAAATCACCATTTAGGGTACTCTTGAATATGTAAAATGAATTTTTACTTATTGTCAATGTTTTGTGAACTTATTTACATGCCATATGGATGCTAATATGATGTTAAAAGGGATGTATAAGTGTTTTAACATGATGGTTAAGAGTAAACATATATATGAACAAATTAGGGTTTCTAAAAGTTTTCTTATTAAGTTAGATGTGAAAGTATTGCAAGGACTTGTGCTCTTGATACTATGGACTCTCTTGGACAAAACATGACCTAATGGACCTAATATATGTAAGACATAAGATATTAAGGGTTCTAATGGGTTTGTAACAAAGTGGTAAAGCTAAAAAGTCCTAAAAACAAGTTTTAAACACATTTTGGAAAAAATATCTTAAGGGGCTGTTTGTAATTCGAAATTTACATATATGTTTTATGATTTTATAAAATACTACATGTCACAAGGATCGAGGGGTCATAAAGAACTCGAAAAACCGATTAATAACGAAGAAGATACGCTATTTACAAGTTTACGATAGTTAATACTTTTATAAAACAATTTTTATAAAAAGTACTATTCACCACAGAAACTTATACTTTATAAACATCCATAATATGATAAAACTTTCAATTACGAGAACGTGCTCGAAAGAATCGCTAAAAACGGAGCTATAACGAATAAGATACGACAAAAACGGGTTTTACGTTAATTAAAAGTATAAAAATAATTTTATAGCTGTTGTGAACAGTAAAAACACTATTCATCACAGAATCCCAAAACCTAAAAAATGGATTTTATGATCCACTCCCGTCTTAATACGAAAGCGTGGGCGTAAGAAACGCAAGAAACGAGCTTAAAACGAACAAAGTTATGTTTTAACTAAAGGCGTAATTAATAAACTTTTTACTTTATAATAGATTCTTCACTTAAACGATATTAATGGTGATATAGCTATAAAGAATATATTGTATAGTTATCGAAGTGCTATGTTACTAAGGTGAAATTTTCCATAATGAGGCTTCTTTGGATGGCGTATTGAACGAGTTGTTGGATTTTACGATTTAAAGTTGTCTCTAACTCCTCTAACTCATGTCCCTGACCTCTTAAATCATGATAGCCCCTAACGATACTGAGCACGATGATAACTATTAGGATTGAATACATTGTTGTTAGAACAATGTTTACTTGAATACTTGATTCGACCTAAATTAACTAAGTTGCATTCGAGCGGTTAGCGAGACGCGTTTTTAACTTGGGAATACTTTGTATCTATTTACTCACTCAAGGTGAGTTCATAGCCCCATGTTTTACAATTATTAAATTACAAGTTTTTGGGGTGAGAAACATATGCATGTTTTACAAATTGGACGCAAGTGTACATTTTATCATGATTACGTTTTGCCTAAGTAGCGATAACCCACTATGCCCATGAATCATGAACTGTCAATTACTAGAATGTGAGCGCGAATGATTATAGATAGATCTATTTGGGATTGACCTCCCCGTTCGGGTGACTAGCTATCACTGGAAACGAACGTATATCCATGTCCGATACTGAAGGTTACGGGATGAAACATCATCACGAGCAATTAGGCAAATATTTATATATTGTAATCAATTATACGAGCTTCGGTGTCATGAGCTTAGGTAAACGTAATTACATTTTGTGATGTCTGCATCTGTTGCATTATCACTGGGAAAGTCTTGCGGTCCTGCATATACATTTACATAAACCTATGAAATTCACCAACTTTATGTTGACGTTTTTAAATGCAATGTTTTTCAGGTCATTAAGCACGAGGTGCGAAGGATACATTGGTGGTTATATTATGAAGAGCCCATATGCATTAAAGATTTAGTCGCATTACATTTTGTATATCTGTTATGGGCTGGAAATCTTTGTAATAATAACAAGTAAACAAGTAAAGCTTCGGTCTTTTGTAACACATACTTTATTAAATCCAATGTATCAGTTTTAAACGACTTTTTGGTCGTTCTTATATTATCTTGTGTTATTGATCTGAGAAGTAACACGCCCCGGACCCTTATTCCGCTGCGACCTAATTTGGGGGTGTTACATGATATATATTCAAAATCTTTCTTGACCCTCACGAACACTCTTTTGAAAGAAAACAAATAAAGATTTTCATAGTGTGTTCCATTGAACCTAAGACTAGTTGAAAGTGTGAGGCTAATGAATAATGAAAAGTTAATTTCTTACTTCAAAATTGTCATTTATTTTGCTTGTGCGAGAGACAATTTGTTGTCATGTATAGTATGCATAGTTTAAGACATTTTATGAGTATGTGAATGATTTTCCTAATCATTTTTATACAACACACATCTTTTGTAAAATATTATATGTTTGTAAAAAATATAATTATGTGTGTGTGTTAAAACAATGCAAGCACAAGAAAGGCTTAAAAATACATTTTATTTTACTTAATTACTAATGTATTAATACAATCTTTTCTTTTGTTTAACCAACCCAAAGTCAAACAAGGCAAGACGATGAAAAGCTTTAGACATCTTGTTGGAAGAGAGTTAACGTGTTGGAAATATTTTGGTGATGGGTTTTAACATGTGATCTTATGACAATATTTTTCAACATACTTGACACACTATTGAACTCTCAATCCTAAGTGGGTTACTAAACTTAATACGATTTACAAGATGTTTATGTAACATTTATAAATATAGCGATCTATCCCTATATGCAATGTACAAATAATTTCGCAACTTAACGCAAGAGATCTAGCGTAATTCCTATTAGGCATAATCTGAAAAACTAGTAACAAACAAATAGTGTACATAGCATAATAACGCATGTGTTTAGATATATGAGTGGATCAATTACAAATAGTAATGATCACTTAATAATATCTATTAACAACATTGATACCTAAGAACACATATAATCATTTAGCATAACACATAAAGATATTCGTCATCAATATTTTGAAAAGATAATTACACTATTTTTCAAAGATACATCGACTAGAAATGCCCGACTCGAAGGAAAAGGTAAAATACAAGTTTTACGTTAAAACGAAACACAACATTTTGACCACTATGTAGTATTTGTTATTTCTGACTTATTTAAGTTTAAAATAACGTCTTGGAAGTATCTTTAAAAGAAAGTAGTCTCAATTACCTTTAAAATAGCGTGTGGCACGACTTCTACGAACTTACGGTTGATTTATGAGTTTTTGAAGTTTGCCAAATTCTAACAAAATAGACAGACGCCCCCCATAAAGGTGACGGCCCCCAGATATATTTGGGGGCCGCCCTAACATTTAGGGGACCACCACCAGTGATCGAAAAACATGTTTTTTGTATAAAATAATTTGGTGACTTAACTGTAGAATGTAGGACTTTAAGAAGTTCTTCCGGCATAAAAAAATTGTGTTTTAGACATCATTTCTACTCTTAAGACTTAGAAAGACATATATTGACACTTCCAAGCTTTTTGATAAGATTTTCATTCAAGCTAGTATACGAGGTATATTTAACAACAAAACTAGTACGAATCAAGCAACAAAACACTTTTCATATTTAATCCCCCATCATGGGTAATTTGATACATGGATCGTACTCTATTTTAAAAATCATTTGTTTTGAAAACTAGAGCGACGTGGCTCCTGATACCAATTATGGAAACCGTAGAGGGGGGTGAATACATTTCTAATTAAAAACTTCAATTTTTTTGTATCAAATCTCCAATCAAGTTTGATGTAATATGAGAAGTGTTGGTTATAGGTGTACAATTACTAATACATAATCTAACAATACAACCACACTCACAATATTTACTACAAAGAACTACACAACCATAAGTAACATGATATACACAATAATCCACGCAATCATGATCACAATGCAAGTATAAAAGTGAAGCGATAAATGTAAAGAAATAAGTGAAGTGAAAGGTAAAAGAAAATGAAAACTAGACACGGTGATTTATAGTGGTTCGGTCATGAAGCTTCTCTTCACCCTACTCTACTCCTTGAGTATCCAACTCGAGAGTTACTTCACTAATCAACAAGCTCTCTTTCGGCGGAGAAAACCTTATAACGTTGCTTACATTATATTCCGACACTAATCTAGATGTCGAGTTCTTCTTTGGGTACAACCAAACCCATTACGTTTTATGGTCCAACATAACAAACCTTTTGTTTTATGGCCTAAACACATAAACCGCGTCGCTTACATTATTTTTTGACACTAAGCTAAATGTCGAGTCCTAATCTTAGCTAGAACTAATCTACCACTTTACCAATGTATTTTGAGGCCTAAAATACTAACCAACACACAATCCACCCTTTTGAATATATACTCCATTCGGATCTACACACTACTAAAGATTGGAAGACATGCACTCGATCTATATGTAACAAATGTTTACAAATGGACTAACTAGACTACATAACTTTGTATCTTGATGATGACGAAAGTTTTTCTCTTGCACTTGAGGGAAGAAGGGAAGGATAGAAGATAGGATCACATTTAAACAAGATTAAACAAGTTAAATGATTAAAGAATTTAGAGAGATTTAGCGAGATCTAGAGAGAGAAAGAACTGAAAGAAATCTGTGCAAAAGGTTCAGGAAATAGTTTGAAATGGGCCACTATTTATAGGAGCTGAAAATCTGTCTGTCAGGAAACAGCGGTCCCAGATATATTAGGGGGCTCCGGATATTTAAGGGGGCCGCCATATATTTATAGGGGGCCTCGATAGACGCTCATGTTTTTGTCTTTTTGTGGTAAAATATTTATCTGGTATATTTTTGTCCTTTATGGGGGAGGAAAACTAAATTTTAAATATGTTTTAAATAATAAAACATTTCCTTATTAATAAAATATTTTGTATAATTTTATTTTTATAAAAGGTTTTATTACATGTGTAAAAATATAATGTTTAAGACAAAAACTTATTTCTTTGATCATCATACAAGTTTAATGATTGTTTGTACATACCTTACATGATTTACTTCTGGTGTGAACAAATGTCCATGTTGATGCTGACTTAAGACGTCAAGAGATGTTGATGCATGTATGCATTAATGATTTGTTATTAAGAGTAACTTGCGCACTTTACGTCACGTTACAAGTTACATGTTTCACTACAAAAAAAATGCCATTTAGTGGCACATATTTTTAATGACACATCTGAATGTGCCACTATAGATTGTGTTTTAGCGACAAATGATATGTGCCACAAAAGAATTTATAGTTTTAGTGGCACTTTACGGCATTTGCCACTCATGTGTAGACGTTTTAGTGGCAAAACAAACAATATGTTAGTAAATTTGGTAAAAATTTGTGGCACTTATGTTTATTGTATCACCAAAGTTTTATGACGATATTTATATTCCCCCAATTCTGCACTAATTTCTCCACATAAAAAATAGGCCGCCTTTTTATTTCACATTTCCCTAACTCCCTCGTTCATTTGATTTGCCCTAATATATGTCTCTAATCGGCAAAATATTCCCTTCAAATTCTCGATTGATTTCCCTATATGTGCATCTTTTATTCAT
>BQNB010054590.1:27262-39478 GCA_026074375.1 Tanacetum coccineum
AAAAGAGAGTTAATGTCCCTCCTCATAAGACTAGGCAACATATCATCATTATCCTCTTGAAGGAAAGTGGCAGTAAATGACTCACCTACCTCATAGACACTAGCAAGAACAGTCTCATCCTCGGGCTCGACCGTGTCCTCAACCTCAATCACATCTTTAGGCTTTGAATCAGAAGCAGGTGGCGTGGGTTAAGAGGATCCACCTCTTCATAAGGAAACGTCAACTCTGGCTCATTCTCATCTTCTTCATCATCTATATCCATATCTTCATCTTCAGAAAATGCGTCTACTTCCTCACATTCTTCATAACCACAACCATTACAACATTTGAAAGACAATTGTTTCAAATTAAAGACATTGTTTTAAAACACATTAAGGCATTATTTTTAAAAGACAAGGAACACACAAGTAGTCTTTCACCAAATCATCACACGCACGACACCTCCACGCCATCGTTGCCTTCATCCTTGGTTACTTGAGATAAAACATGTTTAAAATGTCAACAAAAATTTTAAGTGAAATTCATAGAGTTTAAAATAATCAATAAGTAATAATCTTTGAACACATAATTACTTCTCGAGAAAACATTGCAACAAATACAATGTATAACATCTCTTTTCTTTCACTCAATAAGCTTATGACACTGAACGTTAACAATACATATATCTTTTCATATGTCAATTTGCCCCAGAACATGGTATTATTGTCATATACCTACTACTTTTAAATACAAAACGTCCATTTAACAAGGTGTTCACAAGGATTCAGACCCGAACGGGGTTGTCAAACCCAATAGATCTATTTAATGCATTAGCGTTCACCTCACAAGGAGATTAACGGTTCATGAAATAAGGGACTTCGACAATAGCTACTTATGCGGAAACATTCTTATAATCGGGTCCAGCTTACCATAAAATCATATGTGTTCGATTTTATAAAACAACATGTATCCCCCTCGCGGGTTTATTATAACAATCAAAAGATTTAAAATGCGAGGCTATGAACTCACCTTAAGCACAAGATTCCAATTCAATCAAATCAATAAGCGCAAATAACTTCACGTCTCAACCGCGACCTATATAATACATATATAGCGGTACGTGACTAAAGTAAAATAATTCATATTATGCATACTTGTATATATATTTATAAATCTATTACGTATATATAATCATATACTACAGTCTCCAAGTGCGACGCAAAACATTTTACTTCGACGCACTAACAATAACACAACGTTTACCATAAAGTTTCTATTTTTAGAAAGTTGTCATATACTACAATCTCCAAGTGTGACGCAAAACATTTCACTTTGACGCACTAACAATATCACAACGTTTTCCACAAAGTTTCTATTTTTAGAAAGTTACCGAAAGTAAGGATAATATAATCCGAACTTCATATTTCATCATCAATTAACTAACATTATGAACCCATTGCTCATTACAAACCATATTCAAAAGTTTAACGTACGTTTGAATTTTTAAAAGTCCTAACTTCGTAGTTGACTTTTACCTCAAAAATAACCAAACTTGACTCGGCCGTAAAATGTTCATTATTAGGAGTTACGTGACGATCCAACTAGCGAAACGTAGCTAAAGGCGTACACTATCACTTTTCATTATCAAAAATAACTTTAAAAAATTTATCAGACTTGTACGCGTCGTTCAAAATTCTGTCCACACTGGTCAACCCAAAACCTATTAAAACGACATTTTTGACATAATCCGACTATCAAAACATGCTTAACTATCTTATTTAAGCATACCAAAATTATCAAACTTTGGTCAATAATCAAATACGCTTTCATTAATTTCCGCACTTAAACCTTATAGCAAAATAACTAAATAACAACGCAATATAATCAAATTAATCAACACAAAACATAACTAGAAGCTCACAATGCTTATAAGAAAAATCAAATATGGTTCCCCCTTGGCTCTTTGAAATCGGACGAACCCTGATCAAACCCAACAAAATCTTTTTCAATCAACCAACTTTAATACAACACTAATCTAACTCTTTTGAACACCCCTTTATACTCGAAAAGTTCAAGAATCAATCAAAAATCTAACTTCTTCAAAACTTATTGCATTATATTTTAATAGTGAGGATTATTTAAGGCCTTGATACAAGAATCAATGAATAGTAAAACGGATTTTAATTGCATGACGAAAATCAACCAAAAATGTTACGGTGAGGATGTGCCGGCCGTGGAGGGGAGCAAACCGAGAGGGAATAGAACAATTTTTTGTAAACGTGAAAAATAAAGCATAAGCCTCCCTTATATAGAAAATGAATTTGACATTTTGGCAATTTAGATCCCTCCTTCTTATTACTCCTTCAAAGTTAGTACAAAGGTGTTTCCTTTATTTATAAAATCAGCCAAAGACTCGGGTTACACTACGTTAGTAAATATTTTAAATCCGTCCCACTAGTTTTACTTTAAAACGTTTAATAAAACGTTAAATCACATAAAACACGACCTTTATACACGATTTTTACAAAAACTTGAGGAAACACTGTAAAATACAAAAATAACATAATTACGCTCTCGGAGCAACAATATAAATTTTTCTGACTTTCTTAGACGCTAAAAACAAATAGAAACTCAATCACGGATTGAATTTACCTTATAAAATGAAATTTTCATCAAACCATATATAGCATAAACGACTAATAACTAGTTACGTATAAAAATAATATTAATCTTAGCTCTCGAGATAAACGTTGACCTGAAACCCGGGTGTTACATCACTCCCCTCTTTGGGAGCGCCGTTCCCGTACTCAAACATCGACTTATCCACTCTCTACTCACTTCGCTCTTACTTGTAAATGAGACTGATGGTACATTTTCTTAAATCTGAATCCTCACGTTTTCCCTATGTAAGATAGTTTGGACCTCTATTGCGATCGCAACTAACTTTAACGATATGAGGTCGATATCCGACTTATGCTTTTAAGTCCTTGAACCTCTGTTTTATCAAAAGACACTTCCCAGTGTCCTTTCAATCATATCAACTAATCATCAAGATCTTGAATATCTCATGACCATCAAACACTAATATCCGCGCTTCCGCTCTAAAAATTTCTTACAATATCGAAACATGAATAAGTACTATGCATCCCTTGAACTCTTTAAGTAACTCAACGTTAATAAAGCCTCACTGGAGCCCCCCCCCCCAAAGTTGCTACAATCTTGAATGGCCATTAACTGGACCTTAACGTTCACACGCTTTCCAAAACGCACAACGCCCTTCCATGGCGATACCCTGAGCAGTACCATATCACCGACTTCAAATTCCAACGGCTTCGTTCTTCTATCTGCATAGCTTTTCTGGCGACTACGGGCGGTCAGCACGCGATTCTTAATTTGAATGATCTTCTCGGTCATTTCACGGATCAATTCTAGACCAGTGAGTTGGCTATCCCCACCCTCACTCCAGCATACGGGTGATCTACATTTCCGTCTGTACAAAGCCTCATATGGTGCAGCCTTAATACTAGCGTGATAACTATTGTTATATGAGAACTCGACCAATTACAGATGGCGATCCTAACTACTTCTAAAGTCAATCACACATGCACGCAACATATCTTCAAGCGTTTGTATAGTCCTTTCGCTTTGTCCATCCGTTTGAGGGTGGTAAGCGGTACTCATATCCAAATTCATTCTCAATGCTTTCTGAAGCGATTTCTAGAATCTAGACGTAAAATGGCTATCTCGATCCAAAATGATCGAAGCAGGAACACCATGCCTACACACAACTTCCTTCAAATATATAATTGCATGTGTAGGATCCCTTGATCATTCCATGTATGAAGCACAAGATCAATGGCACAAAAGATTTAAACAATGAAGAACTTTTGATTGAAATGAAACAAAAAGTGGCTACCAAACTCTAAAAGATGAAAAATATAAAATGAAGTAGCTATAATGTCTCTCCTAATTTTGACTAAACTAGGACTATTTATACTAACTAGATTGCTCTTTAGAGGGCTTTCTTTTTAGTCTTTTTACATCTTGGCCCTTAACATAATAAACATTAAATAACCAGAGTCTTTCGAGCTAGACTTTTGTCTTGAAACTTCGAGTGAGACCGAACTTCTTTGTTTGGGTCCTTTTATGTGATCCTACAATCTCCCTCAGATGAGAGGTCATGAGAAACTCACTCGACCTTGTCATCTTTAGCTCGATGTGATGGGGTACATCACTTGTTGTGCTTTGTAATTCAATCTTTAACACCCTAGATCATGATCTTTCAGAAATTTGAATGTGATGACTGATCTTGATCTTTGACGTGTTTAAGCTTTACTTCTTTGTAAGAACTTTGTGATCTCCTTTCACTTAGCTTTGCCATACGTCTGATCTTTAGACTCACATGCTCATAGTCTGTTGGAATCTTTGAAAGCTTTGGTGATGTCTTCCTCTCCAATCATTGTAACTTATTAGAATTAGAAGAAGACATTGATTTCTCAGAGATTGTGCGGAAGCCTTTATGAAACTTTCTTGATTACTTCAGATACTGCTAATGGATATGAGCCATGTGGCTTGCATCGAAACTTGAGTCAGTCATTAGCCATGAGTATAACAATTTAGTCACCAACAAATAACATTTTGTGTTAAGTAAAATCCACTATATTGTTCTAGAAAAACAATTGGAACACACAAGGTTTTATATTGAAGGGACCGAGTATAGACGATACTCAATCGGGTCGCGGTTACATTAACCTCTGATTCCGTGAGGATCAATGATTACAGTATGAATACTGCACCTGTGATCAGAAAGATTCATTAATAGAACCTTCTTGACAGGTTTTCCGGCACGTGACAAGCTAGTTCCTCTAATACCTAAGTATCAGATTCCCTAATGTTCGCCGTTCTCTAGACCAGATGTCCGAAGACTAACACACTATAAGTATTTCTACTAATAGAATGGTAAAAGATGATGTCAGTACAGTTACTATCTGTCTGACTATACCGAGACAATTATCCTTTTTCAGCGTTGTACTTCTTAATACAATTAAGTACCGGAGAGGGCCTGTGCAAAATGATTTGAAAAACATTCGATGTGCTTATAAAATTTTTTGGTGGCACAAACGAAAGTTAAATCAAATGCTTCTGATGATGTTTTTGAAATATATCCCGAAAGATATGAAGTGCCCGGGAAATCCCAAACTTGTACAAGTTAACATTTATGGAAATCCATTTCACATAGTGGGCGCAGTCCCGAAGACCAGCATGAGCATATCAAACGCATACCCTGGTGGTACAACATCTCTTTCCTCAGCATTCCCATAAGATCACTTCCACGAACATAAAACAAAAAGATTCTTTGTCATTTTATCAAATACTTTGTGTATAACACAAACTTTTTGTACCTTGACATTTTTTTGATTCATATAACCGATCCCCTTATGCTCCCCCTACCCAAGTGCGTCGATAATCTAGAAGATGTTTCAGCACATCGTGGATAGGAACTTAGCATTTTAGAATCATCGAATCAGTAATTACCGTTTGACATGTTTAAAGTTACATTCCTCCCCCGACACAAAAGTATGAAACTTGTGAAATGGTTTAGATCTAGAATAATCTTAAAAATGTATCAATCACCCCTCAAAGAATGAGGTGAGTTAAAATACACAAATATCAATGAGCAATTGAAACAAGACCATTAGAATACCCAAAACCGGAATGATACTTCATCTGTTCATTGAACTTGTAAGCGTTTGGTCCGTGTCAATCTTTTCAGTAATAGAATCACAACAGTACGTCCTTGTGACGTAGGAAATTGCAAAACTATTAGTAGTACAGATTCTCCCCCTCAAACAATGACCCGTGTCAATGTTTGATTTGGTTAACCCCGAACATGTTTGATGAAACACGTCGTTTATGAGAAAAATGGTTCGGGCTTAACAACGCTGTACTGTGGAAGAAATAATGCACTGAAACTACAGTTAAATCTGCTTTTTAGACCGGGTTTACAGCTGAAATAACTGCAAGCCATTTATCATTTTTTTTTTTTTTTTTATTTTTTTTTATTTCTTAATATACATCGAATAATACTAATGCTTTAGCATTTCAAAAAATACCAGATAATCCTTTGGAACCACTTCATCACTAAGTTTGCAATCATGAGAACCTGAGATTCATAGTGAACTTTGGAACTTAAGAACAACAGCTCGGGGTAAGTCTAAATAGGCTCACAATGTACCACTATCCTCAGTTAAAGGACAGGTATCAAACAACCCAAAATGTCGTCCGGTGGTCCTAGCTGAGGCATACACTACCAACACTTTTTTGGTCTCCAAGCTCTTAGTAGTGTGTCACATTATGATATCCTATTGCTTTCCCAAACCTTCTTAGTATATTCACACTATGATTTGGCCTGGGGGTGTTGGATCACAGACTTCAAAAGAACGAAAGCACAACGGATTATGGTCAACAACATTCAACTTCCTATTGTGATCTGCTGCTCTCCTCGCGTTCACACTTCTACTGGGCAAGATATGATGGTTTCGAGTGTGCACGTTGCATAGGTTTGCGAGATTTCAGTGGCAGGTTTGGTTCTTGTAGACACATTCCGGAACATAGGGCTTCTTGTTTTGTATGCACTTGTGGTTTTTCTGTGTGGGTCAGTTGAATCCATGTGGGGATCCTTGAAAATAACATGCTTTGTTCTTAGGGCAACGGGATGGTTCACCCAGTTGGCTCTTTGGGTGGTGGAATATACTTAGAACCTACGTTGTAAATTCGAAGCAATACTTGGGTTCTTCAGATGTTGAAGGTCCCTACTTGTTTTACCAGTCACTTGGCTTTCAGCATGGTATGTTCCTGCAGTTAAGGCATATAAGCCTTTTCTGTGTTCCTCTAGTACAGTGAGGTAATATTCGCCTTTTGACAGTTCGTCATACCGTCTTTGTAAAACTCACGAGTGTTTCTACCATTAAGGCCATCTAGCGAATCCTGAGGGAGGTAATCATATCTTCAACCTGAATTCAGTCAGTTTCTAACTCCATTGTCACAGCTACCTTCATGGAACGTACAGTTCAACATTCTCGTGATGTTGATACTGAGTTCTAAATTCCCTGATAGTGTCATCTTTTCCTTGAAGCAGATTTCTTAACTTGTATAATTTCAAAAAATGCATGTAGGCACTAGGAGAGGGTGACCTATGCACTGTTAATATGTTTTGAAATTTAAGTTGTAAATCAATTAAGTTCTTTTGTAAATGATGAGTACTTTCTCAGATTCAATGACCATTTTTTGATTTGTTTGAAAACTTCAGCTTCAAGTTCAAGAAATTTTAGTGTGATTCCTATCGCATTCAAGATCCGAATATCGTTCGCAAAGGCAATTCGAACTAGGGGCACAAACAATATCGGAAGTAACACAATAAGCAGATATCTTTTTCTAAACACTCACAATTAGCATCAATTTTTGATTAAAAGATTTTTCTTCTCTATGGTCAGGTTCTTGTTATCAAGAACACATTGTTCATACTCCATCTCCAAGTCATCAAAAATCTGTTCAAATTCTCTTATCTCTTTGAAAAATGTATCATTAGCAGCTTGATAATGATTTTTTGAAATGGTCCGAAAAAGGTACCATTTGATGTTTCAAGAAACTGTTTGCATAATCAACACACCATTCTGAAAATATAATCTGGTATTTTGTGTGTTCTTTCTTTTTATGATACCTTCAAATTGAGAAAAACAAGCATTAACATTTCGAAGACTGGTATCAAAACTTGACTTGGCAGGACGACATTATAACGAACAACAAGGAGTTGACAGACTATTTGGGTTACTATTTGACTAGACGTTTCATTGCAGAAGCCAATACGCCTGTTCACAGAGACAGCTTCCTGTCGAGGAGACAAACTTAAGGCAATAAGCTTGTCATACAAACCGTTTGCGGTCTACATACATGCTCCTGGTTTTTCGATCAGTCTGTTCATGCTAACCACTTGGTGAACCAAGACCTTCTTCACGATCCCATATACCAACGGGATGGTATTGGATGCAAAAGGGTATACAGCATCATACAAAACAGGTTGAGCACGCTTGGCCATATAACCTAGACCTGGGATACGAAGGTACCAAGGGAAGGCCTTGGCAAGTCAGCGGTTGCGGCTTTAGGTTTCTTAGAAAGCATAGGAATAGTTTGTGTTGGCATGTTAAATCTTTGCAACATATCTCGTGCAACTTTGTTAGCATTCTTTAAACAAACTATTTCATCTAGATAACTATCTGCTAGATCCTTTTTCTCAGAAAAATCTTTTCCATTTCAATTGCAAAATGCAATTGATTTTTTCTTTCCTGAAAGAGTGGATTTAAGCAAATCTTTTCCTTGCTCAAGTTCAGCGTTACGCTTGTTACGCAGAATCACTAGGGCTTGTTCCTTCTAACATTTGATATTCAAGATCAAGTTTGACCTTTTAGGGTTACAAGACAATATATTTCTTGCTTGCATGGAGAAAGCTATTTTTAAGGTCTCGACTTCTAAGCATTTTCTTGGTAACCATAAGCATGTCCGACTAGTTGTGTTTGCAAGTCAGTTAAGATAGCAATCATAGAAACGTGTATCAGATGAGTCAGAAGATCCTCATTGGAACAATTTTGGGCTTCGTGTCAAGCAAGACTCCCTGATGATACGTGCGAGATCGTTTGTGCATCAATCTCAGTCTCAGCATCGGAGTGCTAAATGCTTCTTCCTGGTGGGCATCCCCTGATTCAACTGATAATCCACATTATCAAAGATAGATTGTCATTGGGATGTACATCATGACTTGACTGTTGGTTGTTCACTAGTGGATGACCAATTGGCCTGAAAGCGACAGCAGCATTGGGCCTTCATCCACGTCTGAGCCATAAGCACCTCAATGATAGCTTGACACATGTTTGTTGAGTTATGCCCTGAGGTAGATCATAAGGTGCAGTGCATTCCACATCAGCCGAGGCATGCATCGCTTCAGCATCCAACACAACTCCTTTCACTTTATCTTCCCAATCAGTAAATGCTTTAGCTTTGAAGTACTGAGAGTCCATCTTTCACTTGGGATTCTTACCCTGTCCTTCGCAACATAGTCCCCTTCTCCTCTGAGCAGTTGTAGCTATCACCTTCTTGCCTCTAGCACCTGTATTACCAACATTACCTGGAGCTTCCTCTGAATTGGTTCATAACAATGTCCCACATGCTCCGTAGCATGAGTCCCTTGGTGTGGAGGAAGTCCTGAGCTGGTTGTTGGTTTGGTCGGAAACCCTTTTGGAAACCACTAAGAGATTAGCAATTTGAGTCATATTATGGCCATCAAAGCGTCATTCTCGGAGACATGAGCAGTAGTTGAGACTAGAAGTTGAGGGTGATGAAAAACAGGTAGCAAATGCTAGGTGTGAGCACCATAGGCCAGTGGATCAACAATATGAGTTGCAGGACTGCTCCTAGTTTCTTGAGAGAGTCCCTTTTTGCATGAAGGCATCGAAGGCTTTGAGATGAGTATAGATCTGAACATAAAGTGTTGAGATATCCATGTTCTGTTTTGACATTAGTCCACATACATAACCCTAATAAGCGGAAGATTGAGTTTAGACAAACTTGTGTTCATCTGATGATTTGAATGTGAGCAGAGTAATCTTCATATCAATCACAAGCTTGTGGAAACAGCACAAAGTAGTCATAATTGATTCCGTTTCCAATAGCACGAAATCGTTCGTACTCATCAATCGAGATTGTCCTTCGCTTGTTGAATAGTCCCTACCTGATCCTTTGCATAAGCATCTCTATATTATCCCAAGATCTCCTTTTGCAGTGTCTTGTTTGGATTGAGGTTCTGTTTGCAGATGTGTCTAGGCAGGCTTGACTTAGAGAATGATTTTCAGCTTGAGTATCAGCCATCTCAAGTTTGTTTTCTCCTTTACTGAGAAGTCAGAATCAAGTTTCTCCCATTGGTGCAGGCACAAGCAGCAGAATCAGTGGTGGAGTCAGTGATCATAGGGTGAGGTGTGTGGTCCATTCTGGATAGATCCATACAGCTCTTGCCATTGGTTTGCCTCGAATAAAACCTGTGTATACGAATCTTCCAAGACTCGTAGTCACTTTCAACCACATGGTGGACGAGTATCTGTGCCAGCATCATTTTGATTTCGCATTGTTCCATAGAATAACGATGTTTATGAATGATCTGATCTGAAGTGATTGATGATTGATGACTTGGTGTGAGGTGTGTGATTTTCGGGTAATTTTTAAACATAAAATGCAGTTTTGAGGGCCTAAATGACTCCGAATGGCCAAAAAATGACAGGGCACTCGCGCAAGAGTAAAGAGTCTTGACCGTTTGGGCCCGTTTTCGAGCTGGTATAAAAAAGTTCAGAACAATCCGACACAAAAAAAAAAATTTTTTTTCTTTTTTTTTTTTTAGCTTGTTCGGGGAACTCGAAAAAATTCCGATCGTCTCGTTCGATCTCTTGTATCGATCCCTTCTGGTCGAAACCCCGTTCGATCGCTTCGTTCGAACGACTTGTTCGATTGCTTAGTTCGAACGAACTTGTTCGAATGGTTAGTTCGAAATGGTTATAGAATTCGATCGTCTTCTTTTCCACTCGTTCGATCGAGACGACAGTGAGCTTGTTCGATCCCTGTTCGAACCCCCGTTCGATCGTCCCTATCGTTCGAACGTTTTTTGATTTCCCCTCGTTCGATACGTTTTGAATTTCCCCTCGTCATCGTTCTCGATTTCCCCTCGTTCGATCGTTGTATTATTTCCCCTCGTATCCGAACATTCCTCGATTTACCCCCTCGTTCGAACGTTCTCGATTTC
Source organism: Tanacetum coccineum (assembly GCA_026074375.1). NCBI lineage: Eukaryota > Viridiplantae > Streptophyta > Magnoliopsida > Asterales > Asteraceae > Tanacetum > Tanacetum coccineum. Next base: position 38,082 of record BQNB010054590.1, read on the forward strand.
CCCTTGTTCCGATCGTTTATTATTTCCCCCGCTTCGACACGTTTTTGATTGTCCCCTCGTTCGAACCTACCAATTGATCTCGTTCGATCAAAAAAAACTGCCACGCGGTCGATCAACTTAGATTTCCTCTCGTTCGATCCCGTTGAACAACAAACTCGTTCGAGACCCAACTTTTCACAACTTTTTACGAACAAAACAACAGAACAAGGAAAAAAAAGATACGAGAATCGTGATTGCTAACAAGATGGAGTTGATTGATATTAGATTAAACAATAAACCATCCTTTGAATCAATAATCACAACAACAAATAAATCATAAACAAAAAAAACCTCTTTTTTTTTTTTTCGAAATCAATAACAAAAAAAAACTAACCAATCAATACATCAAGTCTTGTAAGCTCTGACAACAAGTTATTTTGGATTTATCCAAGGTAATTTAACCTTAGACAACCTAAGGAATTGATCTAGGTTTGGGATCAACATAAACGTTTCTTGTTCTATGACCCTAAAGTTATAAAAATAACGAAAGTCAAATAAGTTAGTTAGTTGTTTAAAAAGAAAAGTAAAAAAATAAGAAAAAGGAAAAACACAAAAATATGAGTGGGAATAAGTGTAAATATTTAAAAATGGTTAAAACGGGGATTTTTCAAAGCTTTTGATTTCTTTAATTCCCCTCGATGAACACTTAGCTACTTTTCGAGGTAATTAGTCGAGGGGGATTGAGATTCTTAGTTTTCGTAAGTGTTTACTTATATCATTACGTGAGGACACACAATAGTTTAGTATGGGGGATTTTGGTATGTGCATAAATACACATACCCTTTACCTAATAAAACGACCCTAAATGACCAAAAACGCACATAAAATGCCATATATATGCTTGTTTTTGTGTTTGTACTATGCAAGTATCAGATATTCACTAAAAGACAAAAACGAAGTGTTAGGATCACATAAATGGACCCGAACAAAGAAGCTTCGGTCACTCGAAGATGCAAGACAAAAGTCTAGCTCGAAAGACTATGTTAATTAATGTTTATTATACGGGCCAAGATGTAAAAAGCCCAAAAAGAAAGCCCTCAAAGGCAAATCCTAGTTAGTATAAATACACCTAGTTTAGTCAAAATTAGGTTAGCTACTTCATTATTATTTTCTTAAGGGTTTGTAGCCACTCCATTATTTTTCTTTCAATCAAAAGTTCTTTAATGTTTAATCTTTTGTGCCATTGATCTTGTGCTTAATCCATGGAATGATCTAGGGATCCTACAATTGGTATCAAGAGCCTACAAGATTGATGTATTGATTTGGTTTGTTTTTTCTATTGATTTCGAAAAAAAGAGGTTTTTGTTTTTGATTATTTGTTTGTTTTTGATTCTTGATTCAAAGATGGTGTATGTTTA
>BQNB010054591.1:0-10000 GCA_026074375.1 Tanacetum coccineum
GCCCAATTAAGAAGGAATTTAGAATACGAGTTATGCACTACAATAAGCTAAACAACCTTATCTTTATAAGTTGAGACTTATTTGATAAGCTATCCCATATAAGCCTTAAACCCCACGAAGAAAAACTTATGAGCACTATATTTAACAATTTTAAAATCGAATAAGCTCTAGTATATCTAAACAAGACATAATATCTAATAAGCACTTAGGATTAAGAAAACTAAATGATTCGTATAACCAATAAGCTAATTTAGTAAAGTATAAGCTATGAACAAAGGAAACTACTAAATAAGCACTTTTGATAAGCAGACGAGAATAAGCTCTACAATTAAGCTAGCGAATCACCTAAATAAGCACTTATAGAAATATAGAATCAACTCACCAAAGAATAAGCATTTTCAGATTAATAAACCAACGAATTAGAAGCTATAAGATCAAAATAAGCACTAGAATACATAAACTAATTATATCTCAACACAAATAAGAAAATAAGCAAAAGAATATTTGATCTAGACAATATAAGCTCAAATGAATTCGAAAAAGCTATTTAGGAGCTTATTAAATTAGATAATAAGAGCTTTTAATAACACTAAAATAATAGAAGAACAAAAATAAGCTAGATCCGAGCTTATTTAAGCTTATTATATCAAAAAGACCTTGAAAACAAATAAGATTGAATCGAATAAGCTCTAAAGAGCTTATAGGAGTCGATATTTAAGCTTTTTAGGAGTTTTGAGACTAATAAGCTAAGGAAATAAGCTCGAGAAATCAGCTTATTTAATAAGCTAACGTGCGAACAAGAGAAACAAACCAATAAGCCATAAAAATAAGCAAACCATCACTTCCAATAAGCTCAAACCATCTTTGATACAATAACTCAATAAGCTCTCGATTTAAACGAGTTACGATAAGCCAGAAATGTAAAAAAAACTAAACTTAATTTCTAATAAGCTAAAAGTGAGAAAGAGTTAACTAAAACTAACTAATTCTAATAATCTAAAAGTGTGAGGGAGCATGTTTATTTATAACCAATCTCTAGGGTAAAATTGTAAATTTACACACTAACCGCCATAATGATTGGCCAATCATTGGCGAGTAATAACTTTCCCTCGAATCAAGTGTATACAGCAGGCTGATCCAACCGTTCATTGAGCTCCACGTGGCCTTTTTGACAGCGTATATAGCACGCAATGAATTTCGTCCACTGGATCATAAACAATTTGAAAGTTGTAACATTGAATTGAGAATAAAACTTCCCATGCCACGCGTCCAATTGTTATTTGCTCACACAAGGATAGTGCTCCCTCATGTGTTGGATTTTGAATTTATTCCGTCTTACGTGAGGCTGATGCAGGGTGATGTCATTCTTCATTTTATAATATTAATCAGATTTTTTACTTTTGGGTTTAATTTGTTGGGCTTTTGCTTGTTTGGGTTGGCCCGACCTATTAAGTGGGTTATGGGCTGGCCCAATAAGATCCGAGGGCACCGTTGGACTTGTAATCTCTCGCTCTTTCCAATGACATGCTCGAGGAATTTTCATGACTTCATCTTGATTTTGAACAATAATTAAACTTGTTCAAATCGAGCTCGATAATTCTTGTTTTTGCTCCGTTTTCAATCCTTTTACCTGCAAGACATAAAAAATATCAAACAAACATATTTGCAATATAATTAAGCATATTTTAGCAATTTTAGTCCAATGAATAGTGTTTTACGGGGTACAAATGATGTGTGTTTTAGCACACATCAAACTCCCCCACACTAAACCATTGTTGGTCCCACACACAATGATAATAAAACAGTCCAAATGTTCTGGAAATTATTGATCCCAGTGGACCGAATTTGATATCTAGAATGCATCTGGGATTCCGATTCTTTAATTTCTCTCTGGTTCGAGAAAAAAATAAGAGGATCGAAAAACCATCTGCATTATAACTTTTTTCAAATTCGATAAATGTTGGTTGATCGTATATTTCATTAGGTTCTATGATTCAGAGTTATCCGCTTTCCTATTGATCACCTCTTGATTCCATATTCGAAGTTTTCTGCGATCGGATTATTCATTAAAAAGATTCGATTCAATTCCATTTATTAATTGTACCTATGGGTGCTATGTTGGATTTGATTCAGGATTTCGGCTCAATCTATATTGATTGATTGCCTCCTTTATGTTGTTGCTAGCAAATACCTACTATTTTTGGTTTTGGATTTCCAATTCATTTTCCCGCAGGTGATTACGGACCTTTTTTTTTCTGATCCTTCGTAAAAAGATTCATTCTACTTCATAAAAAAATAGGTATTAGTAGAAACCAATAAAGTTGTTCGTTTTCCATTCCTATTACCTGGTGTTGAATACCCCATTCATGAATTTGTTTTTGGATCCAAATCCATAGGATATCAATTAGAATAAAGGCACTTTTCTTTATGAACTTAAACACAGAGATCGGGATCGGGTTACCCACTCATTGATAGAGTGAATAAATCTGCCATTTCTGGAAATCTTCTTCTGATTCAAAAATCGTTAGTGTTAACGCGGTATCCTCCACTGTTCCGGTCACTGGAATAGTTGAAGGAAATATATCAAAAATGGATTTTTGTCAAGATGAAATATCTTGTTTGAACTGTCCATATCCGGTTTCATTCATTTCGGAACCATATCAAATCCGATTCTGATTGAAATAGGAGAATTGAGAGGTATTTTGTAATACGTAATTATCTTTTGGATAGATTATCCATTTCTTTTATTATTTCCACGGTCGACATGAGAAATAGAACAGATTTGTTGTTTCTTCATACAATTTTGATCTCTAGGTGGGACTGCTCAGTAGGATCTCGAATCCCAGATGATGCTTGTATATCGCATATGTCAGTGGAAAATTTGAACGAACTGGATTCCTCTGTCAGGTCATTTCCCAAGAATTCTTTCGTTTTATATCCGGTAGAAGATGATTAATACATCTGCTTTTCGAGTTACTCTACGTGAAATAGCGGGACATTGAGGAATATCCAGAAAGGCATTTTGGGAATCGGTTTGATTCTATTCTCTTGTTTCTTCAAGTTTGAGAAAAGAAGGGAAGGATCCAAGAATCGATCTTTCTTTTAGTTGTGAATCTCTCTTTGATTGATCAATGTGTGAATATTCCGAATTCCTCATTATATTGGAATCAAAATGATTCTGTGAATTTTTTTTGTCAGAAGATCATTTCTATTGGTTGAATTCCCTTACTTGTAAATGTAATAGATCTTGTGGAATCATCCCCTATAAATTAAAAGAAATAATACTACAGATATTTGAGATATTTATCTTTGAAATAATTAATCTCAATTCAGCGTCCGGTCTTCATTTGTTATCTTACGTACTAGATTTGCTAATTTTTTCCTGAACCAGTCCCTCACCACCGCGCTAAAACCCAGTTAGATTCAGGCATGCTACACTTTTTAGTGATTGGGAGAACAAAAGTACTCTCTTGTCAGGATTCAGGAAGATACCTATATAGATCTTTTTTCCTTTTTGGAAGATACAGTAGCGAAACAATCAACCTATTGATATTAGAAGACCAAACGGATTCTTCCAATGTATCATTTCTGGGTCCAATGGAATTATTAGGTAATAGGAAGAAGCGAACTATCAGAGATTTTTTCTTCTCGACAATATTTCGATTGTTAATACGATATATAAGGATACGCTACTCCAAAGATGTATTAAACCCTTGATCGTTGAAATTCGATGCTTGTTTGAACATGTGAAATGTGTGTCAGAAAGTAGGGATTCTCAAATTCGGGAGTCAAAATGTTTCTATAAAAACGTTATTGGTGGAAAAAAATTGTTGTATGAAAGATCCCAACTGAATTGAATGGGTCAGGAATTAAGATAATAGTGAAGAATTCTGATCTCTCTCAATTTCTCTCACAATTCTAAAATTCCAGGACTTGAATTCATGTACATGTCATTAAACTTCATCCTGTTTTTATTAATAAATATAAGAATTCCATTTAAGCATATCATTGCTTTATGTTGAAAGATTTCCATTTGAATTGGATTCGGGTCATTCACTATGACCGACTAAAGCATCCATGGCTGAATGGTTTAAAGCAACCAACTCATTATTGGCGAATTAGACGTTGGTGACATTTATACTGGAGGACACGCAATGGGTACCCTCCAATAAGTCTTATTGGTATTAGCTATTGTAATCAATGAAATATACATAATCCATACATAACGAATTGATGTGGTATATTCATATAATTACTTGATGATGTAACAGTATGTATGAGTAGTCCTTTTTTCTTATTGAGACTAGAACTCATAGGGAATCAAATCTATTTATGGATGGAATCAGGTATGCAGTATTTACAGACAAAAGTATTCGGTTATTGGGGAAAAATCAATATACTTCTAATGTCGAATCAGGATCAACTAGGACAGAAATAAAGCATTGGGTCGAACTCTTCTTTGGTGTCAAGGTAATCGCGATGAATAGTCAGCGACTTCGGGGAAAGGCTAGAAGAATGGGACCCATTATGGGACAGACAATGCATTACAGACGTATGATCATTACGCTTCAACCGGGTTATTCTATTCCACCTCTTAGAAAGAAAAGAACTTAAATCAAAATACTTAATAGCATGGCGATAAATTTATACAAAACTTCTACCCCGAGCACACGCAATGGAACCGTAGACAGTCAAGTGAAATCCAATCCACGAAATAATTTGATCTATGGACAGCATCATTGTGGTAAAGGTCGTAATGCCAGAGGAATCATTACCGCAGGGCATAGAGGGGGAGGTCATAAGCGTCTATACCGTAAAATAGATTTTCGACGGAATGAAAAAGACATATATGGTAGAATCGTAACCATAGAATACGACCCAAATCGAAATGCATACATTTGTCTCATACACTATAGGGATGGTGAGAAGAGATATATTTTACATCCCAGGGGGGCTATAATTGGAGATACCATTGTTTCTGGTACAAAAGTTCCTATAAAAATGGGAAATGCCCTACCTTTGAGTGCCTTTAGAGTATACAACAAAAGAACCAAAAGGGTTGAAGAGAATCTGCACATCAATTTTCATGAAGACCAACCTCAAACACAGACTGACCCTTCTCCTATACCTTCTCCTTCTATAGCTGTTCCTGATTCCAATCCAGAGGGATCTGGTGGGAATCATGGAGGTCAGTCATCCAATGATGCATCCCTATCAGGGAATGAGGATGGTCTGACACTCCAAAGTGTATATGACCTTTGTGTGTCTTTATGCAAACAGGTCAAGTAAGATTACATACAAGCAGTTCTTCCGTTTGTTTTTAACCATGAGAGCATCCCGTAAGATCGCAAATGGCGCTGTGCTAGGCGCTGCGACGTAGTCATTGAATTCAATCAGTTAACAGGGGCTCTATTTCACGCTATCTATAGGTATCAGACGCGAGGATGAGTTACATTAGTTAAGTGTTGTGTGTTGAGATGGAACTTCGTCATGAACTGTCTCATAGTGTGCGCCGGTTGGGTACATGTGGAGTTCACGAACTATCACTCTATATTACACACGTGGAGAACACAATCAAAGTGGGTTCACTAGTCCCAGCTCCGTGGACACATCATACAAACAGCAACAGAAACATGTGAGCGATTGGAAAGAGGGTTGACATGCTCACATACACCATTTGTGAGATTTCAGTGAGATTGTCTTTGTGCTACTGATCTATACTAAGTAGTACATCTTACTATACAGGAAGTAGACACTGTATCTAATTTCATCTTATATATTTGCTTTGAGAGGTAGCAGAATATTCAACTTCGTAATCTCACACTGTAGAGTCGTTTTTATCTCGACACGTCTACTTTGGAGGGAGAATGCGAAGGAAACGCCTATGTAGTACACATGAACACAGCGTGCGATACTCACATTGTGCAATTGGGACACGTGTGAATAGAGTGGTTTATGGGATAGGAATGTATCATGTAGCGTAGGACCTTATTAGAGGGACTAGTCTGACATTGTCTCTTCATCTACTCTGATAGACTGACAGACTCTTAATTTACAGGCGAACTTTATTCATTAAGATCAGCGAGTTTAACACAATCTCATTGACACACTAAAGAAGAGTCACTAATTACATAAAATAGACCACACATGAGAGTGAGACTAAGCTTTTCTCAGGTCAGATACTGTGTTATACGTGAAGATAGATATTCTTACTTATTATCAAATGGGTTTGGATAGGATGGCTGCTTTTTTGCGAGCATGTGAACACCATAAAGAGAAATGAGTATAGGAGAGGAGTTGTATACACAGAGGTTTATAGTAGATACACAGACAGTAACGTTTCACACAACATCAGACCATATAGTGACACATCTTTAGTCTATATCAATGAGAGTAACTCTGGCACGAGACGACTATCGCTTTTTTCTAAGACACAGATGGATACAGACGCGTCGAGACAGAGCGAGCGTGCTGGAATTCATAGTGCTTCTGTGAAAGTTGGGAGGGCGACAAATTACGGGGTGAGGGGGTAGCTCAGGATGAAATGTTAGACATAATCGTTTAAGTAAGTATAATTTACTGGTAAGAGATTTATACCGTTTCTCATTTTATGATAGTCTGCGAATATGTTATTGTATAATATCGAGGGAGAGGACTCAGAGCGGTGTAGCGGATGATGAGATGTATGAGGGGGGGATGAATTTGTTCATAGTGTCAATCAGTTTTCTTGAATGTGTAATAAGTTAGAACATATAGCGATCTCACGAATAGTAGAGTGAGGGAGTTGGTGGGTGTAGCTATAGGGGTGGCGGAAAGAGGTCTTGTCATGTTCTGTTCTGGGTTTATGGGTGCAGGGGAGACTCTGTGACTACTTAGCAAATTCTGTATGGGGGACTATACAATTACTAGTGCATATATTTCTCAGTGGCGCGCACTTTGTCTATTATGTGTCTTAAGACAGTTAGTGTCTCCTTGTTTGACATTTTCAGAGTCTTGTGGAACAGTTGATGAGATGGGTGTTTCTAGGGGACTATATCTTATGGAGGCCTATGAGGTTGGTGTGTTTCGTAGGATATCATGGTCAAGGAGTTTGTTGCTACAGTTGGTCTTTTAAGAAAGTGTAATTGGTGGGGATTCTTCTTTTCTATTGGCATCTTGCTGTAGGTATGTGTAGTGGGTTTGACGAGTAGATCAGGGAGGGTGTGTTACACGTGGATTGTCACACTTCAATGTGTTGGGAGTTGAACATGATATGATATGTATTATGTCTCTGTAGACTATTGGATGGTTGAGTCTAGGTGACATATTACAGGCATCATGTGGTCATAGATTTTATGTCTCAATGTAGGGCTATTGCTCGTGTGATGTTGAGTTTATTCGTTACATTTACTTAGAGTTGATGATCAGGTCTTGGTGTATGGTGTTTTATATGAGGGATTGGTGGGAGTAGGATAGGAGGCATTGATTAGACAGTTGGCAACTTCAGATATTTTATGAATTATGTTTGTTTGATAAAGAGGCGAGAGCACTGTATGAGATGTTTCACGTGGTAGTACTCTTTTATGTTGTTGGATACAGTTTTAGTTCAGGTGGATCTGGATAGGGCTTTTAGGTTGAGACTATAGGTAGGAGAGCAAGGTATTGGCAGATAGGGGGTCTATCTATTTATTAGATAGATTAGTGAAGTTCTCTGGTTGATGTAGGGGAAAGGTGGGGTAGGGGTCACACTTATCTGGGGTGAGACAGTGTTCTTCGTCTGAGTGTTCTTGGGTTTAGTCGTTGTGAAGTAGTCTACGGTGGGAACGGTTTGGTTGTTTTTGGGCAGTCGGACAGGAGTATAGGACTATGCATGCATACAGTGAGTGGTTATGTGGTAAATAGGTGGGGTTGCTTATGTATTGATGTGGGAGAAGGGAGGTGCAGGACAGTTCTGTTTCATCTTGGTCTGTAGTGTTAGTATATGGGATAGAGAGTATGATATTTTGGGGGGTATTGATAGGTCTGGTGAGGTGGATGTCAATGTGAGGGTGAGTGAGTATGGTGCATAACATAGTTCACAGGGAGAGGAAGGTCTACGGTTGATATAGTTACGTGTATGTAGTTTTGTGTATGTGATTTCACACATTGGTCATTGACTTTTGTTAGATGGGAGAGGTGCGATTGATGTGTTACTGACTTGTTTTGTAAAGACATAGTGAGGATCATGCGTATTTGGGTTAGGGTGAGTTTAGAGAGTGTTAGCAGACAGGCTGGTTTAGAGGACATTTGATGGGGGATAGGGTTTTGTTAGTGTGTTGGGGAGGATGTGTTTAAGCTTACACAGATGGAGTTTTCTATTTATTTTTAGGAGATAATATGGAGGTGTTTACACGAGTGAGCATGGAGGTCTGATTAGTTTTCTATGGGTATTGGTTGGATGTGATGAGATATGTAACAATAGGACAGGACGAACCTGTGATTAGTATGTATAGGTGGTAGTTAGTGGATTTTCGGTTTGTAGTCTAATGGTGGATCTTTAATTTGGAGTGAACACAGATGCGCTATGTACACAGTGATAGTAGTTATACCATTGGGGTACATGGTGGACACAAGAGGTCACCATCTAGAGATCTTGAGTACATCTATGGTCTGTTGACATATAGTGTAGGGACAGACAATAGTTGTTGTGAGACGTCACACACACACACACACAGTATGGTGTATTTTGGGAGACTGAGACAGGGGAGTCAATATCTTTCGGTTGAGGGTGGAGGTGATGAGTTGTTTTTGTCTAGTTGCTCTGGGAGTTAATCTCTTTGGGACAGATAGCTTTAGTGGGTGTATCAGGTTCTTGTATTACAACTGGTCTCAACAGGCGATGCACCACGGTCTGGACGCGGGAGACAAGATGGGTTGGTGGGATGGGGTGGGAATTGTGTCTCTCTATTTAGAGATATTCTGTCTGTCTTAGTGGGTGTTCTGTTTGATGAAGGTTTCAGTTGGGACACTTTTGTGTGGAGGTAGGGTGGCAGGAGGGAGAGTAGCGGGAGTGTTTAGCAAGACTGATTTGGGTTATTGCATAGACACAAGTTGAGAGTTACAAGTCTCTGATTCTATTGTATGGTGTGGACATAGGTAGATATAGACTCATTGACTTTATTTACATGAGTCACTAGTGAGCTTTTTCTACTAGACTTTATAGGTTGTGATATGTTAGCTAATAGAGATCATACAATTCTAGTGTGTCTGGGGAGTGTGACTGGTTTGCAGGGAGATGGGGTTGAACATTGGTTCTAGTTGATGGTACACACTTGATGTCATCTATGGTATGTTGATGTGTTGTGTGAAGGGGTTGGAGGTGTTCATTGACAAGTTAATGATGGATACACACTACACGGCAGGATAGTGAGAGTTAGTGTGAGTCTGTGTAGTACATAAGTTCAGAACATTGATGGGGGATTATCTTATTATTGCTAATACAGTTTTTCTTAACTCCTCTTCCGTCTTTAGAGGTGGTATGTTTTATGTTGGTTTGTCGACTGAGAGTGGACGGGTATATGTTGTCTGTCATGTGGTTATAAGTGAGAGGAGATACACAGGTTTGGGTGTGTGAGAGGAGGGTTGATTCTCTCGAGTTTGGCGCATGGGAAACTATAATAAGGTAATAGTATATATGTCACTAGTGACAAGCAACAAATTCACTTTATGTGGTCACTTATGTCTAATACATTGTGGTGGACATTGGCGAAAAGCCAGCGGGAGTGGGGTGTACAATTTTAAATGGGAGTGTGGTGATGGGGTCTCAGTGCATGAAGCAAGTTAGGGCATGTTGAACATATGGTAAGGGAGAGGACGTCATTGGTTTTTATATTCACACACTTGTGTTTACATTTCATGAATATGAGAGGTAACAGGGGGTGGTAACTCGGGGTGATACAGTAGTAAAGGGAGTATAATAGTAGACGGTGGTTAGAGTGAGATAGATTTGTATACATATACATGTAGGTAATAGTTTATTCAG